>UELV01126019.1:0-16852 GCA_900490015.1 Megastigmus stigmatizans | reverse complement strand
TAAATATATATATATATTATAGAAAAAATTTGTTTAATCACGGCGTCGTGCAATATATTGTTGGTTCTTATTGGTTGTTCGGTTTTATTATTTTTCTGTTGATCTTGTGCGTTGGTGCTTTTACGAAGAGAAACGGATAAAAACGAGAGCCGCAATCATGGATATCCTGCCGAGTGGGAATATATTCCGGGAGCTCCAGGACATACACGACACGGGATACTTCTCGGCCCAGCCGTCGCTCGAGGATCATTATCAACAGGTAAATAAAACCTTCGTTTGTTTACTATATTTGCATGGTCTGTGGGAGTACGAAACAGACAGTTAGGCGATAACGGTAAATGCGACCATTTAGTTGTTTTGAGACAAAATATTGTCAAGTCATCATTGTGATGGGTATTTAATAGGACTAGTTGTATATTAGAGGTAAAAATAATGATGATGCTCTGATAGGTAGGACTGTGACATAGATCTTCCCTGTTTACACCGAAATACTTCCGCAATTATGTCGTCTGCTACGAACCTATCGGTGTACGTGTCAGTCTGCATGAAATAAGTTATAACGATTCTGCGTAAAGCAATGAATTTATTCGTACGTAGGAATGTTTATTAGAATAAAAGTAAAATAAACGATCTATGCGACGAGCGTGTTATTGATTTAATCAATAATTAAAAACGGAAATATACAGGTTTTTTAATTCCTTGAATTATTGTGTAAGGTCATTTTTTGGTGGGAATAGCTTCAATGCTAGCGATCATGTTTCTTGATATGTTTAATCAAACTTTATGTAATTTAAGGTCTTGGAAAAGTGGAATAAGCAATATATTTAAATTAGTTTCTTTTATTTATAAAAAAGCTATTTTGATAAATCGCCTACTAACTCTGGAGTCCAGTTGCATTATGCTCGAATGAGTGGAAAATACGAGAAAAGTTAGGATGGCTAGACAAAAGTTTTTTTCACTGTAAGTTATGTGACGGCTTTAGTAGCGCAACGAGAATACACTATTTTTAAAATACCTTATTCTGCGTGAATGTAAAAGCATAAACAAGTTCCATAAATTTATTATAAATATAATATTTTCCACTTTATTTTGTAATATTCTTCCAATTATAATTAATTGAAGAATTTCATATAAATCTGAACTTTTTTAAATAAAATGTTAAAATGTATCAATTGAATTTAAAACTATTTCGTTTAAGCTAACAATAAAATGCTGAAAACAGATAAATAAATATAGTAATGTATTGAATGAAGTTCGATTCGCGCATATCGATAATAGACCAGTAATAAAAATAATATTTTCAAAAAATGTCCAATACGAAAATTAATCACCAAGTATGCACTGATATATGCGCTCGCACACGGAAATGGAAAAACGTGATTTAACGAACAAAATATCAAATTGCATAAAGCTCGCGCAGAACTGTAACACACATTCGTTACACGGGGGATATATGGTATTATTAACGGGGGACCCGTTGCACGCGCGCGCCCGGCAAATGCAAAGATAACATTCGCGTTACATTCTTGATTAAGTTTTCGAGTAATTGAATCAAAATGATTATTCCGCTGGTTTGTATATCAGCTGCGACGCGAAATTCGCGAGAGCGCTTTCCGCTTTGATGTTCATTTCCGCTACCTATGAGCCCGAGCGTTTGTCATGACAAAAAAAATGCGAATTCTCGCGTACGCGCGCGCAAAAAGGGGGATACGTATATTTTCATGATAGGGTGCAAAAAAGCTGTTGATATCATATTCATTAATGCTTTTAATAACCTCCGGTATGCGCCGCATTTTGTCATTGATTTTCTCCTGCGGCTGACGAAAAAGCTCCCCTTTTTATGGCGAGTTTCGAATAGAATGCAAGAGCGACTTTCCCATGCCAATATTGATTTCGTGGAGAGAGAGAGAGAGAGAGAGAGAGAGAGAGAGGAATAATATAGAAAACGCGATGACAAGTAAATGAACGAATCATCAGTGCGTGCCGTGTCACTGGTCTTTTTTACTCCGTGCCACGTTTTATCTCGAGTGTCGTAAGAGAAGAGGGAAGGGGGGGGGGGGGTCGAAAATAAAAGAAACGTCCGCGTGCTCAATGATATGACTCACAATGACGCGGCTCTGACATCCTTCGTGCAATGCATTAGCTCGGACTTGATGCGTATACTGCAGTGACGAAGAAATGACTAAAAATTATTTTAGAAACATCGGGATTCTTTAAGTAGCTAGAGAATTTCGTATTCAATCGTTCTACTGATTGCTATACGTACTTTTCAGGATAAATATTCCGACTCATCAAGTCACTTTATCAATGTATATCACCATCGAAATGCTGAACATTCGGAATTAGTTTGCAGGGGGTTTATATCAAACACTAAAGCTTTATCTCGTTCGGATTCTAAATTTTATGATCCATTCACATTTCCCAAAAGTTCAATCATCCAAGTTTACAAAGCCCCTCAATTCAAATTTCGAGCATTCGAATATCTTTGAACTTTGCCCGCTGTGTTCAGTTTTTTATCTCCAAGTATATACCCGCCATAGACACACACACACGCACAGCAAAAAATACGCACGCACTGCATATATATATAATATATAAAAGTAAGAAAAGGAGTTGGAAGAGTCGTGAAACGAGAAAGCCCCTGTCGTCGGCGAGTCCCGATTTTCACGTCCGCGATGTACTGCCACGTGACTTGCGCGAAAGAATGTCATCGCGCGCCAGTACATATACATGTATATGTATACGTATTATATATAAGTAGACATGCCGCGCACGTGCATTCATATATACATGCTCACCACTGCGGCAATAGTCCGAGGAGACTCTCTCTCTCTCCCTCATTCTCGTACGTGTCTCCTCTGCTGCCGTATAGTATTTTACGATTTTTAGAGAGGAGCTGCCGGTGATGTGGTGGGGGAAGAGCGCAGAGAGACGACGCGACTAGCGTGGATTTTCGAGAAGTCGTATATTTTTCGTTTGGGGACCCAGCTGTGCGGTTTCCACACAAGTATAATAACAGTACTGTATACTGCTGTCGCTGGTCTCCGCGATTTTTCGACTATCTCTCCTGTGCTCGCTCGATGATAAAAAAATACGAGACTTTTTTTTATGCACGCGTCGCGCTAAGTTATCGAGTTTTACCGCGTGAGTTTTAAAATGAAGATAGATTTGAGGCTTTCGTTTGCGAAATTTATTGGATTTTTTTTTCGAGTTTGTGATTTATATTGCAAGTGTTTAGATTTGCAGTTGCCTGGCAGGGTATTAATTTACAATACTGTTTGTCGATTTTTGCGAAAAAAATATTGCGATATTGATGATGGAAAGTTTGATTACGTTTTTGTTTTAATTTCACGTTTTCTCTTGAATTTCGTAAACAATGTCAGATATTTTACCGAAATTTCGAGGCAAAATTTATATTAAATCAAAAATACCAAATTGCGCAGCTGATGTCACTAATTCAAAATATTTATATTTTATAATTATTGTGAGTAGAAACTTGATATTCAACAACGTCTATATTCTTATTTGTTTATTCGTTCTTCAATACTTATTTTCAACAATTTGTCACTCGCATATTCTCTCCTTTTAAAATCTAATACTTAAAGAATTTCATTCTCACAACGAATTAAATACGTTTGAAATCAGATATTCGCTTGTTCGTATCGGCTTACAATTGTACACCAAATACTCTTAAACCCGTACGTCTGGCAGAAAAGCCTGCGTCCGCTGAACATTCACAGAAAATCACATTCTTTATTATAAACAACAGCGGAAAGTTTAAGCACAAATCTGCACCAAAGAGAGTCGCGTTATCACGCGCCAAAGAAAGTGGGCATTCTGCAAAAGCGTATATAGTTTACGGCTCCAGTTTCAGGACTCAAGTTCTCATGACACACAAAACGACTTTGATAGCCGGAGATCCAGGCTTAACGTCTTCCTCTCCCTCCCCCTCTCTCTCTCTCTCTCTCTCTCTCTCTCTCTCTCTCTCTCTCTCTCTCTCTCTCTCTCTCTCTCTCTCTCTCTCTCACTCTCGTATCTTAGTCTCGGCCTCGAGCATATACTCGTACACATAGTCGCGAGAGATCGACGTCGCGCAGAAGGAGGTTCGCCGAGTCTACGTTACGACGCGTGACGAAAGCGCATAAGAGGATTTAGTGCGGACGCCGCCGACGCGTCGACGCCTCCTATTCTCCTCGCATATAGACGCGGGCCAAGTCACGGGAGACGAGCCAACAACTGTAACTCGCGCTCTCTTTTTCCCTCTTTTTTTTGGAGTATAATTGACTTTAAAGAAGGAGAAGTGCGCCCTTGTAAAGTGAGATTTTTACGTATAAATGAAGTGTGTATGCGGGTAGTGGAAATCCATTAGATTGAGTGGTAAATACTCGTCGCAGAAACGTTTCAAGGGTACGAGATGCCATTGCCTCTAGTGTCCGACGTCTCACTTTTTTTCCCCTTGCTCAGCGTTGTCTTTATTTCTTTTTTTGCTTGCGAGCAGACTTTTTTTGCATTCTGCGTTTCTTCGCTGCATATATGACTTCTACACTGCGCTGATATAGAGAATTGCAAGGAGTCAGTTTTTTTTGTCGGGTCAACTGTCAAGGAAGGTTACACAGATGCATATACATAAACTTTTATTACTTCGCAACGGTTAATCACGAGCACAACCATAAAAATATAATTTTTTAAAAATTGATCAGCAGAGCATTGATTATCGATTCTCATCGCGGTACTAAATCACCGATCAAAAATATAATCGATCAATACCTTGACAGAGTTAAAATTGAAATTGCGCAACTGCAAGCCTCTAAAATAGCTACTCAACTATAATTTGCGCTTATATCCAGCACACGGGTACAGAGGAGCGGAAAAAAAGGAAAAGCAGCAGCTAGGCTTAGATAAAAGATAAGCGGCGTAGCGAGCCAGGGTTACATCGGCGACAGATGTCAGCCACCTGGGCTACTGCGACGAGAAAAGCGAGGCCCGCACGCGCGCAACAAAACTTTTTCCCCGTCTACGCCCGCGCACTGCTGCAGATACACACGTGTATGGCTATATAACACGGAGGGGAAAAAAGGAGGACGCGAAGCGCATCGATGTAATTTCTTACCTCTCAAGCGCGAGAGAGACGAGCTATATAAGACAAAAAATGGCTGCCATGTAGTAGATATATATACACGCGCTCTGGATGTTATAGACGTCTCGAGAATCTTTTGTTTGGCACCTCCTGCGACTCTGCGGTTCGCTCCTTTTTTCAGCCGTAGCCGCAACACTGGCGATGTCGTCGTCGTTCGTCGTATCTCTCGACGTCTCGCTCTCACTGCTGCCAGCCTCCTTTATAGTCTGGAAAAGCCAGAAGCAGAAGCAACAGCAGTAACAGCAGCAGCGCAATTGTAACGTCTCGTCTCCTCAGCCTCCCCCCTAAGTCTCTCTCTCTCTCTCTCTCTCTCTCATCAAAGATGCAATGGGACATAAAACAATGGGCTGCCACCTTACAATGGCGATGTATACAGGCGCAGCGCGAGCGAAAAGACGCATTGTCGTCGGTTACGCCGTGGAACTGTTGTTGCTGCTGCAGTCAGCGCAGACTGCACACACCGAATTGTTAACCTTCGACTGTTTTGTAGGCCTAGTCTGCTGCTGCTGCTGCTGCTGCTATTGCTGCTACTGCCTTTTTTCGCGATGCTACTCTCGCTCATCGTTATTTGTACGTTCGCAGCTTTTCTTCTCGGTTTTTTTTTCATGTTACTTTCTCGCTCTCCTCTATTTTCTTTTTGCAACGATCGTTTTTTGTTTGATTCTGGGTAAGCTGCAGGTTGTGCAATATAGGGATGTATCGCAGCTGCAAGTTGGGTTGCGCGGATATTTGGGGTAACGGGTTAGGAATATGTCCGCAGAGCTTTATAAACTGACGTTTAGTTGGTTGATTATGAGATTGATTGCAATCAGTTACCGTTTTGTGAATTTTTCATACTTTGACCTAATTTTTATAGAATATTTTCCGTCATTATTTCATCGATGTATTTCATTGACTAAAACTATTTTTAAAAAATGCTGATTTTCGTACACCGAAGGCTTACTCGCGCTTCACATGACAATTCGCCCAATTAGGCTTTATGTAGAAGTTTTTCGTTCTGCGCCAGTAAGAAGACTTTTTTAAATTCAAGCATATACTTATATAAAATCATACGGGCCACTCGATTGATTAAATAAATAAAAAATTCCAGTGTTCTCGTTAAATTCCATCAATGACAAGTCCTCAAAAGCCGCACACGTGACTTTTGCCTCATTAATTCGTATTTATAAGTAACAAAGTGATTAAAATCAGGGCAAAGGGAAAAAAAGTGTGGCGCGCCGCGGAAAGACAAAAGCGCAGTAAAATAAAGCAGCACTAATACAGACATCATCGGGCCTGCCTGGATAAAGCGAGTGAGTGAGTGAGAAAGGGGAGAGAAAAAACTAAGAGAATAAAAAAAATTGGCCCCATCTCTCTCTCGCTTTTTCTCTCTTGGTGCATATCCCCGCGAAACCGGTTGGTTTGACGGTTTGATCGGCCGAGCAAATTTTGCGGCCGTTTTGAACGTCCCACGCTTCATTGACTTCTCTCTCTCTCTCCTTCACGTGCGTGTGTACAGTGGGCGTTGAGAGATTTTCCCCTTTTCTCGGTATAGCACGCGCGCGTTTAAATCCGCTCGTCGACTCTGCGGACCTACGGAAAAGCTGCGGCTCGCTTTTCATTAGTGTCTCTCTCGACTAACGGACAATGTAATATTAAATTTTGAGGTGTCATCGCCGTGCGTCGACACTCGCTTAACTTCCCTGTGTGCGTGTGTGAATGTGCGTGCTGCGCGTATAATTATTCGTACACGTGCATTACGGCTGGTATACGACAGACATAAAATTCACTAATAATCGCGATTGGTTTTGCGCGTGTGCAGAGTATCGTATTATTGATGATTCTGGATAGTGTGCAAGGGTGAACTATTTTTATCGTGGAATCAAACACTTGTTTGGAGAGAGCTGCGCGAGAGCGCATATTACGAATATCTATTCTGGCGCGGGGTATTCGCTTTTATTAAAAAGTTGAGATCGCTGTTGTGTTCCTGCAAATATATATCCCTCGCGAATGGGCAATGCAAGCAAAACCCAAAACACTCTATTTGTCTTTTGTAATTAATTTGCTTGCAGGCTCTGTGTGCGCGAGTGGCGCCCCACTGTCGTGTACGCGCGCAATTTCAACGGATTTCCAAAAAAGAAAGAACAAAAAAAAATAGCTAGGGAAAATAATCGGCGCATATATTTGCACGCCCTCTCTCTCTCGCGACACACAGAGAGTAAACCCGCCGCGGGAATCACGAGCAAATGGGCAAATGGAGCGTCCCCGGCCCTCTCCGATTTTGATTCATTGATTGTAGTTGCTTTACTTATTGGCGACTCGGTAATGAATGATTGCGTCGATTACGTAAATTAGTATGCTCGGCGCCGGAACATCTCTCTCCCCCTTCCCCCATACTCTCTCGCTCTTGCTCGGCGCTCGAGCACAGCAGCTGCCTCTCTTCACAATGCTACCAAGCAGCGTCCATCGCTACGGTACGTATATATATATATATGTATATAAATAGAGAGAGAGAGAGAGAGAGAGAGAGAGAGAGAGAGAGAGAGAGAGACCGAAGAGGAGAAGGAGGAGGGAAATGGAGGGCAGATTTGTTTATTGAAGACTCGAAGAGAGATGGAGATAGATGGTCTATAGCCACAAGAGTTCGATGCCAGGTTCGGACGTTTGTTGATTAATTGTACGCTACCTTTTTGAACTTTTTAGTTTTCAAGATGATGGGGAATTTATTCTTTTCCGTGTGTGTGCGTGTGTGTACTCGTTTTTTTTTTACAGTTTCGCTGGCAGTCGAGTGATGGTAAGCGCGCGTGTGTGCGTGTGTGTGTGTGATAGATAAAAGAAGTTTTCAAGTGTGGCGCGCACTTGAATATTGTGTGCTTGAAAAAGTTATTCGTTTCGAGAGGGTCCTCTTGGTGGAGTTTCGAGCGGGAAAAATATTTTCGAAATTTAGTGGCTGGCAAAGTTGATGAAACACACTAGACTTCGCTGGATTGACTTTTAATCGAATTTTCAGTTGTTTCGTGTTTGCTTTTTTTTTTATGGAAATTTGCAAATTACGTCTCTCTTACGGTCGAGTACACATACACGTCAATTTTGTACTTCTGTGTTTGGCTCGTCCAATTTCACGATGCTACCAGCTGAACATTCGCAAACGACCGATTGCAAAACTTGTTTCAAAACCGCAAACGCAAATCTTTCCGTCATAGAAAACCAGATTTAATAAGCGCGCAAATTTACCGTATAGGCAATTCTAAGAAGAAAAGGAAGGATAGATAGTAATATATAAGACGTATATATGTTCGAGCAATCAATCAAGTTCAGAAATCACATTATAAAAATTGCAATCTCTCGTTCGGTTATATACACGCAGCAGAGTTGCAGCGCGCCAAGAACTGGAGAGGTTAAAGATTTGTTAAGAGACATTATATTTCATCGGGAATAGACTGGGTATATAATATAGTTTCTGATCGTTGGCTCGCGCGCTCGTGCGAGTGGGTGAAAAAAGAAAGGGAAAGAAAGACGATGAGGAGGGAGGGAGAGACAGGCACTGATTGATCGGAGCATTTATTTTAGCGCGCGACTCGCGGGGCCCGCGCGTGTACAACAAAATCGTTCGTCAATATGACAACAATGGTATAGGAGCACGAGTAATACATTACGCAACATGACAACGTATTAAAATCATATAGCCCGCGTGCGCGGAGAGAGTGAAAGTGTATATATATATATATATATATATATAGCAAAGGTACACACAACCCATAACACGCCCCGGTGTGTCGAGAGATATTGCATGAGGATAAGGAGATGATGGGGAAACGAAGAAATTGGATGAGCTCGAGACACCTTTTACCCCTGCGAGCCTATAACGATTCCTACTTCCGATATTCAGCTATTCAATTGATCTTATTTCCATGATAGAATAAGCTTAATTATTAGAGGTTTGAGTAAATTTTTTTTTAATTGTGAACCAAAATAGATTTTAGTTAGCAAAATGTTAAGGTGAAGATAATAATAAAATGTATGTCATCGTCTCAAATCTTTTAATCCATGAATGATGTATGTGGAACTAAAAAGGATTGCAATAATTATAATTAGAAACTTGAATATACTTCAATGTACATAAATAATATCAGATTTCAGTAAGCGTATACCTAAGTAACAAAAATAAACTAGCTCTTACTTTCCCAACATAAAATTAATTTTAATAAAAGGAAAATTAAATAAAAAATCATCTTTTTCAATCCCTCAAAACCACACGGGTAATCACATTCAGCGAACTCAGCTTTCACCAACAACACACCGTCGTCGTGTCCACATCTGTTTGCAACCAGAGCATCGCGCGTTACCGCGAAGCCAAAAGGAAGAAAAAAAAACAGAGTATCACCACCATCTCGTCATCATCGAGCTTACGTTACATATACGTTTACATATCTTTCTCTCTCTCTCTCTGCCTGCCTCTGTCTCTGAATCGGCGGCAGCTGCACATAAGTCGAAAAGATGTAAAAGGTCCGTACACACACATAAGAGAGCGATCGCCAGGTCGTCTAGTCTGTCCGTCTGTTTACGCCGCCCCATTACTATGCATCTTGGCGGCGCAGCCATGTGTGTCGCACCGACTCTCTCTCTCTCTCTCTCTCTCTCTCTCTCCTCTCTCTCTCTCTCTCTCTCTCTCTCTCTTTCTCACACACACATCCACATACCTATATATACATTCCTCTCAGGCTCTGTGAGCGGCCGGTTTTCCTGGACACGCCGCTATAGCCGGTATACACCTAACTTTAGACCCCGCCGCCGTCTCAATAAGGCAAAGAGAGTATATAACCCGCAGTTGCTGCGGTCCCCACAGATATCCATTGGCTGCAGGCCGGCTTTCCTTTCTTACGTCATTCATTATTCGGAGCCACGAGGCTCTCTCTCTCTCTCTCTCTCTCTCTCTCTCTCTCTCTCTCTCTCTCTCTCTCTCTCTCGGCAGTAATGCGCGCGTGTGCGCCGGCATTTTCTCTCCGTTGTCCACTTTTAATAAAATGCAGAGAGCAGAGAGAGACAGAGAGAGAGAGGACGTTGACCTGCTGCAGAGCGACGACGACGCCGCCGCCGAGGGAAAGATGAGAGCGCGCGCGTATGTGTGTGTGGTGATGCGAGAAAGTCTCTCTCGATCCCGGAGAGAGAAGATGAGAAGTTGGCGCTCCTCTCTTGCCTTTTTCATCTTCTTTCGTCTCCTCGCGTCCGTCTCTCTCTCTCCCTCTCTCTCTCTCTCTCTCTCTCTTACGTTTTTTTCGCAGGAGAAATTTCGCGCGCGCAACGAGAGGAGGAGGAGGAGGAGACGGGAGAGGAGGAAAGGAGGTTACGGGCGATATTTTGTAAGCGCCAACGGCGTCGGCTGCCGGCGCGGCGTCTCTCGTGCACACGCGACTTGTAAGGACCATCGCTGATTGCGGGAGAAATGCACCGCCGCGCGGAGAGCGCTGATCAAGATTGCGGCTCTTGATTTATTGCTTCTTAAGTGGCAGCCGCGCTCGCGCGGCCTTTTTGCTTTTCTCTCTCTCCTTTAAGCTCTCTCGAGGCGCGCGAGCACAAATACTCGCGAAAATTGTACAGTAGTTGCATTAGCCGCGCGCGGCTCTCTTTTTTTTTCCTCATGCCTTATACCTCCGAGAGAGAGTGAGTGCGAAAGGGTTTAATTTGAAAAGTTACAGTCGCGAGTAGCTTTAATCATCCTGCGTGATACGCTGCTCGAAATGAATTTCATCGTAATAACGATCGATAAAATAAGGATCGCATATACTCTGCACAGCAACGTGCACGAACGATGATGTCGGCGAACCGCTCTCATCAAAAGTAGTTATTACAACATCGTAATTAAATAATTCATCTCGGCGAGTGAGCGCAGTAAACATCGATTATCTCCCCCCCCCCTTCGCCCCTTCATCCTCGAAAATAAAGGAAATAAACTCTCTGACTGGGGTCTGCGCAGGATGAAAAACGCGTGCGCGGGCCGCGGGCCGTTAATGTTCCCTACGCGTGCGCTCGCGCTCGGGACAAATAGGCATGCGAGAGAGGAAAAGAGAGAAGAGAGAAACGAGCTTAAAGAAGAAGAAGTGGCGAGCCCCTCTGCAGAAGAAGAAGAAGAAGAAGAAGAAAAAGCAGCGAAGAGAGGGGGGGGCATTCGCATGATTTACAAGGCGGGAGCTGCTGCAGTGTGTCGAGAGTATACCTGCGCGGAGATACGGAATCCGCGGCGGCGGCAGCGGCACACATAACGACGATTAACGGGCGCCCCCAGAGTTGCTGTTGCTGCTTCTGCTGCTCGCCTAAATGTATTTGCTAAGCTGAAAGCCATTAACGTGCGCGTAGAGTATAGCGCGAGCTACTTGTTAAGGACTCTTGCCTTTGTATACTTATATATAGATGCGGAAAGATATGCGACACTCATGCCGGAGTTATGGTAATGGGAGGCGTTCGATTCGTTGGAGAAATTGTGTAGTGCGTGTTTTTTCTTTTTGTACGAGGGAAATGGTTTTATGACGTTGGGATTGGAGGAGAGCCCTTGATTGAACTTGACATTGCCTATTAAAGCGACTTGAATCAATGAGAGAATAATTATTATAAGATGGAGATCGTTCATTAGTAATGATATTCTAAAGAGTAAATTTTTTTAGCTTTAATGAGGTTCACTTCATATCTGAATTTCCGAGAATGGCAAAATTACATTTCCGTCTTCTAAAAGTAATCGCATGCGCAAGTGATCAATTTCTATAGCGAATATAAGCCAAGGACTCCCCGCCACGCTCCACCAGGCCAACAATCTTTGATCTATAGCCCATTTTTTTTCCACAGCAGCTCAATTAGCGAATGCAACAAATATGGCGTTATAGCTGCTACGCTCCGCAGCGCATTTTTCTCAAGAGCAAAATATACTGTCGGCATAATCCGCACGTAAATACACTGCACACGTTTGTTTTGAATATATATCCAGCAATCGGTTATGCATTCGGATATTATCCTCGTAAAACGAATCGCTCGCATGTTATGCGATTGGAAGTGTGTATTATAAGAAGCCCAGAACAGCAGCAGCAGCAGCGGCAGCACCGGCGGTGGCAGCATTTGATTGTAAAACGTCAAACGGCGCGAGCTATTTTTAGACGTCGAAATAAGCCGCGGGGCACGCAACCGATTTCAGTTGTGTTTTGAATACTGCGAGTGCGAACCCGCGGGCGATTTAATTTAAAAGAGCTGCTCTCTGAGCTTGGCCAAAGAGAAAGAGAGAAAGAGAGAGAGAGAGAGAGAGAGAGAGAGAGAGAGAAAGAGAACGAGCCTCTGACTTGAGACTATACTAAGCGGCTTTCTTCTATCTCAAGGAAATCCTACGTAAACTAGTGAATGAACCGCGAGTAAGAGAGAAAGAGAGAGAGAGAGACCTCGGTTAAAATTAGTTGCGGATTTCTCTCGGTGCGTACGGCTAGAGCGTGTGCTTTCTTTTTTTAAATAATATTTTTACGATAGATGCCGGTGCACTTCAAATTAAATGGGAAGGTTTCCCTCGGCGTCGATGTTTGCAGTGTGCGCTCGTTTACTATGAAAATAGCTTCGCGCAGACTAGAAAAGCGGTAAAAGTAAAATTTTATAAAATGATCATTTATTATTGCCTGATTTTGTTTTTGTTTTCAAATTGGTTATTCGAGCTAGAATATATTCTTTATATATAGCAATAACTTATTCATTGGTCAATTAGTAAATAAACTGACATTTTATCATAAAATTGCGTACTTATATAAACTGTGAATTTAGAATCGTTTTATTGAAGGCCAAAGCACCGTTTCAAATTATACGAAAATATCTGCCTGACTTCCGCAATCCCCTAGAAACGCGATTCGTTCGTGCACATTATAAAAAAAAAACGAAAAAAAAAATGAAGAAGGAAGCAAGTGCGCAGAGGGAAAAATTCCGGCGCACAAGTCCAATAACTCAGTTCCATTCTCAAATTGCCAACAAAATGGGAACTAGGAGAAAAAAAAAGAAAACAAAGGAAAGAGAAGAAACGAGGAAGAAAGCCGAATGCGCGAGAGCATCAGCAACAGCAGTCGGTTGAATTATCCTGGCTTCGGGCCTGGGCCAAAGTTTCTCATTCCCAGTTCTCAATCGAGCGATTTTCCCTCAAACGACAATCGACAAAGTTCAGAAGAGGCAACTCCAGAAACTCTCGATTGTGCTCTGCACGCAAGCAAAGACACAGGAGAGAGAGAGAGCGAGAGCGAGAGAGAGAGTGGGGGGGGGGGAAGAGTAAGACTTGGGTTTGCGCGTCACTGGCTGGCCGAGTATAAGCGTAGAGGGCCGTTTAAGTCGTCTTGGAATGCGCTCTCTTGATGACTTAAAAGACTCTGTTGTTCGTCGTCGTCGACTACGTCTGCGCGAGGATCGTTTGCGCCGCATACGTTCTCGCTCGGGGCCGCCGGAGATCGGTGACTGCAATCCTAATTAGGCTGTCGCTCCTTCTCGCGTGCGGGACAGTCGCAGCAAAAGAGAGAGGGAGAGAGAGAGAGGAGATATTTAAATGAAAGACTCGCACTATTGCGAACGCATCGATGTGCACTACGTGCAACCAGGGAGTACGCAGGCGCGCTATAAAAGTCCCTGGCGATGCGCGCCGCTGCTAAGTACTCTTCATTGTTTTTGCTTTATCAGCTCGCGTTCATTGGTGATAGAGCCGTTCGGTATGTGTCTCTCTCTCTCTCTCTCTCTCTCTCTCTCTCTCTCTCTCTTGTATGGATGCATGTGTGTATAATGAATCGACAACGAATAAGCAGTTATTTCAGAAATGTTTATTGATGCTTATTTTTTTGCAGGATTTTTTTTCTGCATGCATAATGGAATTTTTTTATGTGCTCGTAGTCCAATTTCTCTCAGAGCATTATGCAAAGTACTTCTATGTGATATCCATTATAGATATGCATTATATTGTAGAAACATGTTTTTAATCTGATTTTCTTTTTTATAAAAATATTTCGCATCATTCGTTCTAATTATAGATGATGGAGACTTGACTCTCTCAGATTATCTCTATTTTATTCTAATAAATAATTCAAAATATAGAAAAAACACAGTACCTACTATAAGCTGTTTTTCATACTTCAACTCAATAAAACTATTTCTCATATATTTATTTTTTTCAAAAACAATTCGTGGTAACTACCACTGACTACTGCTTTGAAATTCTTCAAGCAGTAGTCATCACATTACAATCAATCTTTTACACTATTTATCACCATAGTACTACGGCAGCGACTCTTTCAAAACTATACGCACAGTTCGAAAATAAACATTTTGACACCTTCATACCAATTAAAAAAATATCGCCTCATGCACGTATAAACAACTGGACAAAAGGAGGCACTGAAAGGTGTAGCAAAAGCAGCTTCTTGTACAACGTATAGCGCTAATGGAAAAAATTTCGAGAGAACATTCACGAGAAGAATTCCAGTAGTAAGTCATAGCGTATCCTCGTCGATGTTAACGAGCCCGATGCTGCAGAAAACTCAGAGACGTGCGTGCGCGTTGGCGCGCGGCGCGTGCATGGAAAGGACGCTTGTGTGTACATATATACGC
Source organism: Megastigmus stigmatizans (assembly GCA_900490015.1). NCBI lineage: Eukaryota > Metazoa > Arthropoda > Insecta > Hymenoptera > Megastigmidae > Megastigmus > Megastigmus stigmatizans. The sequence goes on along the minus strand of UELV01126019.1, from coordinate 2,133 downwards.
GCTGAATAAATTAGCAGGTTCGAGAACAGTTGCGAGTTTGTTGAGCGGCGGCGGTGGCAGCGGCGACGCGCCGGTAGCCGCATTAGGAAGCTGATGCTGCTGCATGCGCACAGCTATGCAGAATGCGTGGCTTTGTCTCTCTCTCTCTCTCTCTCTCTCTCTCTCTCTCTCTCTCTCGGCGTCTACAGCGGAGAGAATTTCTCGCGAGGATGCGCTTTTACGCCGCTGCAGTTGCGATAAATATTAGTGATATAATAAAAAAATATCTATAATAGATTAATTTTTGAAAAATCAATTTAAAGAGATCTCACAATAATCGCAGAGTTATATACAGCAAAAGCTTCAAACGTAATCTTTCACGACCGTTGCCCCATAAAAACAGAGCGAGAATAATATCCTCATGGGATAAAAAGCAAGAAAGAAAGGTTTCACCGTTAAGAGAGCCAATGCGGCTGGGCTAGGGCTTGCGCTCAAAAACGCGTATATAAATCGAAGCAGCGTGGAAGAAGGAGCTGCTACTGTGTGGTGGCAGTGTAAAAAGGGCTACTAGCACGAGAGCAAGGGAGAGAGAGAGAGAGAGCGAGAGAGAGAGAGAGAGAGAGCGCACGATAATAAAATAATTCTTCGCCACAATAGACAATGGCTCAGCCTCTCCACGGGATGATAGCAATTCAAACCGGATGGAGAGAAATGCTGGCTGGACGCTTGCGCTGGACTGGACTAGAGTAGGAAGAGCAGCGAGAGAGACAGAGAGAGAAGGAGAAGCAGGAAAGGAAGGATGGAAGTATATAGGAGAAGAGGAACACACCGATCGTTTTCCGCACCTCCGGCTTCTGCTCTACACACACACACACACACGCACAAATACACGCGCGCGTGTCTGTCTCACTCTGTCTGTGTGACTCTCGTTTTTCGCCACTCTTTTCCACTATATATCCCCGCTTCGCTTTTTTCGATTGCTCGTTCTTTTTCCTTCTTTTTTCTCCTCTCCCTCTCGCTCTCTTCCTTTTTTCGCGCGGACGTTTGGCATAGAAATCGCCACCCTCCAAAGAGCGAGAGAGACAGAGTTTTATAAAATGTTCGGCGTTTTTGCGCATCCACGCGCACCGCGCGCGCAGAGAGCGAGAATGCGCGTCGTTATGAATTAAGGCACATATATGTGTGGTGCGCAGGACGTGCGTTCTGCTTGCGGTTTTCAGGCATTTCATAGTTTTTGCGGTGCAAAAAATTGAATCCTTCTATAATACCCGAACCAATGGAAAATAGCATACGGTGGAAAATGCTTTTACACGGATGATTGAGAACACAATGGATTATGCCTATGGGATTTAATTATGCAATAGATTTGCAGTAACGTTTTTATCGAACCGTAAATGCAGTTAAAGAAAATTCATTATTCATTTATACTCGTGATGCGTAATCAAGTATGATAAGTTTTTTTTCTGCTATACGTTTTTGTAACGTCATATTCACATCGACAATACGGCATGATTAAAGCGTCCAGTTAAAGGTGATTCATTCGTGAAAGCGACACTAACAGTTTTTTCCATTTTTCAAAACAAGCAAAAAGCAGCAGCAGAACGCGCGCGCGCATATACCGTATCGTACAACAAACTTCAACTTCGTCGTAAAATGTGGAAATAAAGCACTTGGGGATGTGTCGCCGTGGAAAAAAGAGAGAGGGAGCAAAAGGGAGAGAGAGAGAGCAGAAAAATAAATAAATAAATCAGCGACGACGCGATGCATATCAGCAGCGGCACAGCTTCCTCTCCCTCGACGAGGTAAAAAAAGCGCAGAATAAATAAAAATAAAAATCTCAGCGTCGCGCAGCAGCCGAAACTCGTGCGTTTTATCTCTTGTCGCTTCGCGGAGCCAATAATTTTCATTTAGCTCGCATGAGCAAATCGCCGAGAGCACTTTCGTCCCTATTCTTTCGTTATTTCCTCCCTCTCTCTTTCTCTCTCCCTACCCTTCTTTTCTTTATATTCCTCTTCTGTACAGGAGAAGCGCGGGAGTGAGGAGAAGACACGTCCAGCAAGGAATTAATATCCCGCGTGTCTCCTTAGAGCGAAACTCTCTTGTATAGTGACTTTTCTTCCTTCAAGCAAGAAAGAGAGAGAGAGAGAGAGAGAG
>UELV01126017.1:2249-21342 GCA_900490015.1 Megastigmus stigmatizans | reverse complement strand
GCGGAAGCAAAGTTGTGCACCTATATATATATGGGTGCGTCCACCAAAAACCGGCCAGCGGGCGTGCGCAGCGCATTTTTTGCGTAAAAGGCGCTCTCTTCAACTCGCCTAAAATCCTTCGTTTAAGTGTGTATATCGATAGATTTTTTTCCTGCTCTTTCTAATGGTTCTATTATTTTTACTCTGAAACACTTTTTTTCTCGTCGAAAATTCAATTTGAATGTTCAGACCATTCCAAAAAAAAATATATCATTTTTTTTTGAAAATAAATTTCACCATTCGAAAGTACAAGTCTTAAGCTATAAAACCCTACATTTTCAAGTTGGCCGCGATTTTCAAGCGCATGCCCGCTGGCCGCTTTTTGGAGGATGCTTCCATTATGGATATAATTTAATGAGATAATTATCTAAGTTTCGAGGAATTGATTTTGAAACAGCCTTCAAGAAGTGCTTGTCGATTCCCAGAAATCAAACTCAGCACTTCGTTTGATCTCATAGACCAGTGAAGCTGTATTTATGCGTCTATGCGCGAAAGCGTATCTCACATGATTCATTTATTAAAAGATTGCTTATATACAATCAGTACCGATATTCTAGTCATAATGTGCTCGATAAAGCAGTAGAATTATTCATACTCAGCATTTTGAAGATGAAGTAAGCGGTTACTTCAGTCATATCTAACAAATTCTTACTATGAGTTTTATGTTTAGAGATAAAGTCTTATTTGATGTCATGTGCTGTCGCGTAAAGTTCAAGTTGAATCGCGTAAATTTTATTAATCTATGCACACAAGATAAATCAAATAACTATTGAGCAGAATATATTTCGGAAAGATTTAATAGTGAAGATATAAAAATGAAATACAATCTCTCGAATTCCTTGATGTTTTTGTATTAAAATAATTCCATCATAAATAAACTAGCAAATTATTTTGGTTCCGACAATTTAGCGGGCTCTCCACTTGCATAAAATTCACATCATTGCGCACATATTTCAATGAAGTTGTAATATTAATTGCAAAACGTTTGTTACGAGTTTATGAATAATTCCGAGTTTAAGAAAGTCGTGTAGTAAAGTCGCGAATATCGTACATGCATAATACAACGACGCAGAGATTTCAACATAATCAGATCCTATACATTTGAGAGACAGATTCTCAAGCCCGAATAGATTACATATGTGTAAGAAAAGTACGGACTAATCAAGTTTTATCCTGCAGCGAGCAACGGCTCGCGTTACATCTTTCGGTTACAGCGGAGCGAGAAAGAAGTAGGAAAATTCGGTTAAAGCTAGAGCGAGCGAAGTCGCCGTGCTTGAAATCAGCCCCGGCTACTGAATCCGTTATCAAGACAAAGCCTCGTCCGCCATTATTAACAAGTAAATTAAGCAAATAAAGGTACACACGGGAGAGAATAAAGAGAGAGAGAGAGAGAGAGAGAGAGAGAGAGAGAGAGAGAGACGGAAAGTGAGCATCCGCCATTTCATCAAGCGATTGTTTATACGCCAGCTTCTTTCATCTTCTTTGCTCGGGAGTTTCTCCCCCCGTCCCTGTCTCCTTCATTATCATATCCCGTTACACATTCATGAGCCTAACTATACGCGCTCGTGATATAGCTACTATGGAAGAAATCTCGGTCAGGCTGCGCGCGAGATCGTTAAGTTGACGTTCTTCCACTGATTGACACGGAAAATTCCTTCGAGGAAACAGCGCTGGTGTATGAGAAAAAGCGACGAGCGAGTAAAAAGACTGGTACGATTGTTTAAAGTACGAAAGAAATCTGTGATTTTAAAATAGAAGAACTGACTGAGAGTCACCGGATTGTCTATTCATCTATGTTTCTATATTCGTCAAATTGTTACTTCCTGTTGCAGATTATAAAAAATATAAAAAAAAAATGCATCGACCAATAAAATTATCTAGAAAGAATCACCCACAACATTCAGAATTACATCGACAATAATAAAGTATGCCTTGCGTATTCCCCTTGAACCAAGCGACAAATTGTACAAAATATTCAGATGATCTTATTGATAAGAGCCTCGCTAAAGGCTGCCGCAATTTCATTCCGACAATGTGCGCAATCACAGTAACTAACCTACTCCCCTTATAGCCATCAACAGCGAGAAAAGCTACGCGCGGACCCTCGGCGCTCGTATAGCTTTGAATAAAAGCAAGAATAGCTGAGCGCGAAAATGGCTTCTCACGCTCGCTCTTATTATCTCGAGGTTGATTCCGCGCACGCGGCACTGCGGGGGCGGTTAACACACACACACACACACTCACATTTACACACACATTTACACGTATAAACACGGCAGTAGAGACTTTGAAAGATCGAGCGCGATTAGGGATAACGAGGAAAGCGCGCGAACGGGAATCCCCCGCACGAGCGCATGCGGCGACACATTCCGAGAGTGGTCCGACTCTCTGGGAAAGCTGGGAAGAAGAAGTCAGCCCCGATTCTCGGAAGATGGGATAGCTGTCGAGGTCGCGATCCCGTAAAAGACCGAGTGGAAGCCAGAAAGAGAGAAAGAAAACATTCCATCAGCCTCCTTCGGATCTTATACTTCCTTATATATATAAAAGAGCGAGGTGGGGGACTTCTTTCCTTTTCTCTCTCTCTCATCCCCTCAGCTCTGGCTTCCTTCCTCCCTTCCTTTGTTCCCTTCCACCTTTGCCACCAGACCCCTTCTCCTGAGCAAGCTTACGGCTGTATACATATAAACGTACACGTGTACGTGTATACACGCGTACGTGTATACACGCGTATATGTATATATGTATAGATGAGAGCTCGGGGGGTCACCGCGATTTATTTATTTAATTCTCGAGCGCACGCGCGCACTTCGCGAGGCACCGCCGCAATGATGTATACAGCCTGCCAGAAATGGAGGCGGCCTTCTTTTTCTTCATCTTCTTCTCCTCTATCTCCTCCTCCTTCTCCTCCTCTTCCATGTCCTCCTTCAATTCGTATCCCTCGCTTCCACTTCCGCTTTATACGTGTGTCTCTATATGTAAATGTGTTCGGTGCAGTGCATGTGTGGAGTTGCGGCTACGGGTGGACGTGACCCAGTAGCTCTGGGGTTGAGCATTTCCGCACCGCGGAGCTCCCCGAATTTCAAAGAAATCCGAGACGTTCAGTAATTTCCTAGACGTGTTTGCGATATGAGAGCTCTCGCGTAAACTTTAGCCTCGGCTGAGACGTCATTAAAACCACGTGTTCCTACATATACCAACATTTTCTTGCTATGTACCGAAATGAAGGAATGGTTTTCCTTTTTGCGCGATGCTGGTTCGCTTGGAATGATGATCGATTTGCGCAAGTTTTATGAAATACGTTTAATTAAACGTTTAAAAAAAAGTGTAAGTTAGACCTTGGAGTCTAAACTTCAGCTTCGTTTATGCTTGCATGCGCATATAAATGTGCAGATCACAATTTTGAAAGAACTTTTGGATGATTGACATTTCAATTGCGCGTGACTTTAAAGCTTGAGTTATAGAGAAGGAATATAATGATCAAGAAATCATGTGGAATCAGGGAATAAGAATTGAAATCGTCCATCACAAGGCGTGTTAACGAAAGCTTAGGAAAAAGAATAATATTCGCCGCTCATTCCAACGGCGTCCATAAATCTTGCTCCGAGTGATTTATATATCGGACGCGCGATAATGAACAAATTGCATTAATATATTATGAAAACGTCTCGAGCTATTGATTTATCACGACTAATTTAACTAAGAGAAACACTTTAGCAGCTTATAAATTTAAATGTTTGGCTTTTCTCACAAAAAAAAAAAAGACAAGATGACCCCGAATGATGATGAATAAGAAAGGCCTCGTGTTTACAAGTTCAAGTAGCTGCCAACCCGCTCGAAATAAATAATCTCAACGGCAGAAACACGCAGAGATCTATAATTCACCGGGACTGGTGAGGTGCGTGTGTACCGACGATCTCGTTCCCGAGCTTCTGGCCTTGACTGCAGACCGCGTCCAAAGTACTTTAATGAGGGATTTTTTGTGTTCAGCGCACAAATCGCCTGCAGCCGCGTTTTTCGACCCTCGTCGAGAGAGTAAGGATAGAGAGAGGGTTGAAGAAGCCACCGGAAATTGATTCCTGACCGCCAAAACTACCTCCATGCTGATACGTATCGATAGCAGAGAGGAGAGCACGGGGATGGCGGCGGTATTATCGCTGGGAGTTTCTCACTCTTACTCGCTCCTCTCTCTTGTGCCTCCTAAAGCTCTATAAAACCCAAGCCCGGTAGTTGAAAGGAGAGAGAAAGAGAGAGGAATCTTTCTTTCTCTCCTAACGCGCTGCTGTCCGATAAAAGCTCGTTTTTTTTCCTGCTCCTCCAGCTCTCACCGACTCGAAGCTTTTATGAAGATGCGAGGGTAGACGAGGATGGTCCCGTAGTGCTTTATGCATTGTCGTTCATCTTTCGCGGCAGATACAACCGCCGAGAGATCGAAATACATTTTCTTCTTTTTCCTCTCGGCAGCTCGTTTCTCTCTCCCTATCTCTTTTTAAATCTCTCCTTCTGCGGGAAATGATCCAGGCTAAATGTACTACTTAATGAACGCTTCGCTTGACGTATCGCTCGTCGTCGCCGTTTTTATGAGATAAGTACAGCATCTCGATAATTTTAATGAATTTAAGCGTAGAGTCGAGGGAATTCTTTTTCGTTTTTTAATATAGGATTGGAGCGAGATGCTAGAACAGTACGACGTCGCTGTTTAATGCGATTCAGCTGCAGCTATTCTCAATGAAAACAGCTCTGATGAATACAAAGATATTCAAATTTAGTTTCGAAATTTGTGGAGAGCGCGCAGTAGATTTCTGAGATTGAATTATTTGTCAAAGCTACATGGTTTTGCTCGGTGTATCGTCATTCTAATTTTTATCAAAGAAAAGATAGTTTGTCATGCACGAGACGTGTCCACTTGTTAGTTTAGCGCAATTCCGTTCTTCAGGAATGGAACAGGAACAAAAAAGAAGGGGGAAACTCGATTGTCGCACGAGTGCAAAATTGCACAATAATGGTATCATTGGAGAACAGAACGGAACAATTTTAGGATGTAAACAAACAGCTTTATCAACATTACAGTGTTACATCGCTCACTCGACTTCCCCTTTAGTGCGCATACATTATGCATATTATGATAATTGTTTTAGGTTAACACGCCTGCACCTACACGCGTCCGAGTCTAACACTGCGGCCAAAATTAATACACTCCTGAAAATCGCTCAACTGTTAATCTCCCATGCCGTGTATCGTGAATTTCCATATCTCCGAGTTTAAACGACTCCTTGCCGTATATCGTTGATTCGATCGCTGAACCAATAACAACTCGCACAATCCGCGTCTATCACAATAGATTACTACATAGTCACTGGCCCTATAGGCGTAAGCTCGTCTCGATATAGTTAGCCAATCTAATTGGCCAAACGAAGTTTGCTTTAATCAGCGCGCGTTGATTTATTTGTATAAATGATGTCTACGTGAGCCGGACTCTCTGGCGTATATAGAGAGGTGAGCTCTGCTCGCGACGCGGCATAATAGTCCCCTGATCGTCGCACCGTTAATGTTTGATATGGTCAAACGATATTTGATCGCCTTCGACGTTTAGCGAGCTGTCGGTCATTACGCTGGATGCGACTGTCGTGCAAAAACTCCCGACTATCCATTCACCGGCTAATCGTTTTAACCATGAAACCACAACTATTGCAGCATTGTCGACGAGGGATTAGGCTATATTAGACCAAACGCGACGAAATAGCGAGTGAACCAAAAAAGAGTCGATATAATATAAATACCTCATTATGTGCTTCTCTATTCGAGTGTACAATGCACGTGAACTGATAATAGGTACGAAAGGCAATGTTAACGGCTTTGGGACTCGTCGTGCCCGTTGGTTTATATACTTTTGTAGACACTACGTTTCACAAACTGAATGCGGTGAGCCGTCAGAGTCTCTCCTAGAGGCTTACATATATACATGCATCTATATATCTAAAGGTTATCTCGTTTTCAATTGACCGGAGCACGATAATAGCTTTTCTAAGCGTCTATACGTCCTCGATCTATTAACCCACATGAACTGGGAAATACGGCTTTATAAGCATACCTATATATATGTATATGCGTATAGCCCCATCGATATCGTTCGGTATTCATTGACAAATATCTTTGCTCGTCTGCCGCGATTGCATTTACGTAAGTGTGCGCACGACGGGATCGCTTGCACAATGACGATGATTCGCGACGCATTATTATGCGCCGAGCGATCGCTTTTATCCGAGCCGTCCGTAAGAGTGTATAGCGCGCCAGTTATCGCCGGTTATAACTCAAAAGATTAGTCGCTTATGAGATGATACGGCGGGGCTAATTGCATCAGCCTTCGGAGAGGCCGAAACAAAAACTCGCCGTTCGCGCTCACCGATAAGGAAAGTGAATTCATCGATATCGATGGTGGATTCGCGGAGGAATACTAAATGTATAAAAAGTAAATTCGACCTTTCGTGTATTTTCAATTGTAGAATCTACAAGTAATTGTATTAATGAAAGAAGATCTAAATATAATCAGCCGAAGTTTATAAGAAAGAAGCACGTAGAGGACGCGATATTCGATGATAATACATAATTGAATTGAGCAAAAGCTTTTAGAGTACTTATTCTACTATAAGATTATACTGGTTTCGCGATCGCATCGAATTAGCAACAACCGCAATTCGGAACGAAGAAGCAGGAGAAAAATAGTGTTTTTACAAGCGCACAAATCGAATTATCGAACTTATACACTTTTACCTGCAGCGGAGCGTACAAAACAGTAACGTAAAGGCAAGATTTATGCTCGCCGTTGATGGAAGCTTGATTATTTCAAACAGCAACGAGCCTCTAATTAGAAAACTTGGGCGCAAACTCGGCCGAGAACACACGAGAGAATTGAGTAAGAATAAGCAAGGAATCAATTAGCGCCATCGAAAGAATTGGAATGTTCGCCAGCCCATAAGACTTTTCCTCTCCATAAATAATCAAAGCCGTGAGAGAGAGAGAGAGAGAGAGAGAGAGAGAGAGAGAGAGAGAGAGAGAGAGAGGGGAGAGACAAAGTAGATCCATCGAAGGGATCGGCTGCATACACACATACACACACACACACACACACATATGCATGTATATATGGTGTGGAGCTCCGGTGCATATTTCATTGCATAAGCGAGGAGGCACTTAGTAGATAAATTCCTCCGAGACCCGATCTAATTCCCCCTTTGTTTTTCGAGAAGCTGTACATATATATAGAGAGAGAGCTGAGCGTATGGCGCACGCACGCGTATAATTAGCTTGATCGACTCTGCGGGTGTTTTTTGTCTAATCGGCCGTCGCGTCGGCGTAGGAGCTAGAAGCGTCGATGGCTCGCGCTCGTAAATCGCCGAGGAACAGCTAATAGGTTATGCAGCTACACCTTGTCGTCGCATAATTGGATTTACAGGGGGGAGGCGAGTGGGACATCGGAGCCTCGGCTCCATTGTTCACGCATAATGTATCCGCGATGTAGGGAGGCTTACCGCCCTATCGGCTCCTGCTATCGCCTCCCTCTGTGTACGGGGGTGTGTGTAGAGGAATCGGCGCGATGTCAGCTGACAGGTCACCGCTGCTGCTGCTATTGTAGCTGCTGCAATCGCTTAAAGCGCCTACGTCCTATAGTATACTTCGCGCTTGATGCATTGCACCTCTTAATGTAAAGCTCGTTACCTGTCGCTCGGCCCCCCTATACAACGGAATGCCATTCGGCTATAGTCGATTGCCATGGTGTCGTTTCGACGCTTAGTTCCCTCGGCTTTCATTTAAATAACTTTGCCAATTCCATTTTATTCTTCTTCGATATAGACTAGGTATACTTATTTTTATTTCAACGAGTTGACCGCGCGCTCTCATCCTGTCTCGTCATCAATGTAAAAATGTGCAATATTATCACTCGATATTATAAAGATATAGATTTTTCAAAACTTCCATCCATCCTCATTTGTTGGAATAAATATCAGTTTTCTTTTTACGCGTAAAAAAAAAAGAAGTAAGGTTTCTGAAATGAAGAATTATTATTGAAAACGGAAAGGTGTATTAATTTACCGATGGCTTTCCATATAACAATGTGCGCACATGCCGAGTAGCGTATCGAGAATATACATTTCCTCTTCTCACATGGGTTTCATATTCTCGGCGCACGTGAAACATTATTTCATAAAAATTACACGATAATGCACGGTAGTTTGCGTAAAATACACGGTAATTCGTGGTGGACAGCCTGATGAGTATAAAAAAAAGAGAGAGGAAGATACAGTATGAGCGCGTTAACGAATTATACGAATTTTCATGAATTTTCATCATCGATCGGGTCAATCTTTAACGCTGCTGCTGCTGCTGCTACTCCACAACCAATACTTAACGTATGGTATTAGGAACAGCGAAAATTTGCCGCTATTTTTTTTACGACTACGAGCGTAAATTAATTTTGCCCGCACTAATATTGATCATTGACAACAATATATAGTTATGGCTCTTAAGAATGCAGCACTGCACGCAGAAAACGCTGGGCGGGGGTGAAAAAAAAAGCGCAACGAGTAGAAAGCAGCATGAACAGCAAAGCGCGTTAAACAGGAGATAAAAAGGCAAAGTACAGCTTCGATCCATAATTTTGATTAAATAACAGCGGCGCGACTGTACGGCAACAGCTATTAGCCGTCTGACTTATTTCTCTAATTCGCGGTTAAAAAGCCGACAATTTAGAGAGCTGCCACCGAGCTCCCTCTCTCTTTCACATGTTTATGATTTTTATTATTACACTCTTTAACGTCGGCAATTTTCTCGAGGAAAAAAGAACAGACAGAGAGCGAGAAAGAACAGAGAAAGGAAAAAGAAAGAAATGACACAGTTTGCATACAAATAAGCGGCGGCGGCGGCGGTGGCGGAAAAGTGTATGAATATACGAGGTAGAGCCCCGAGACTGCGATAAGCAGAAAGGGAGGAGCGCGTCGCGGTGGGACAATGGACGGGAGGAAAAAAAACGTCGCGTATAGAGAGAGACGCAGCTCGCGTCGTCAATCATTCAGCGGATCACGCAGCTGCTTCTTGGTTCGGCCGCACAAAAAACTCTCGCGCCGATAATGCGAGGAGAGAGCAGCTACAAGTGCCGCTGCGCCAGTTATACACGTGTGTACCGCTCGCGAGAACAAAGTCGTTGCTGTCGCGGCATATATATATATTATTTATATATATATACAGCAGCAGCAGGGGGAGACGATTGGAAAGCTCCTTTTTAAAGCGTTGTTGCAAAAACGCCCCTTTCTCTCAGTGGCGGGCGCGCGTTGCTCGGTCGCGCGGCGTGTGCAGTGTGTGGCTTTATTGAGAAATCGATAGGGCTGTGCACGCACGCGAACGAGCCCACTTTTAAAAAACCCGAGAAAGAGAGAGAGAGAGAGAGAGAGAGAGAGAGAGAGAGAGAGAGAGAGAGAGAGAGAGGCGAGTGTGTGCCAGTGTGTACGTATACGTATACGTATGTATGCCTGGTAGCCGACTTTTTTCCATAATTCGAGCGTCGAGCTCGCGTTTGTTGTTCGCCGTTGCAACTCCTCGAAAGTCAATATGTAAGCCTTCTATATGTATACGTCCCACTCTCTCTCTCTCTCTCCCGCTCTCCTTGCTGTATATGCCCTATACCAGCAGAGTATAGGTGTACGTTTAAGCGTCGATTTTCGATCTCGATTCTGTGCGGAGCGCATGACGAGGGGGCGAGGGAGCGAGAGGACTAGGGGGGGATCGAGATCGCGCCACTTTTCGCGAAATAGCGACACACAAAAGCCGCGGCGCAAAAGGAGACTGCCGTGCGCGCTCAGCAGCTCCTCTCTGTGTGTGCTGTGCAGTATGGCAAAGTGCACTGCCGAGTAATAAGGGAGAGAGAGAGAGAGAGAGAGAGAGAGACTTGCATTCTTCGTCCTCGAAGAAACGCGCGCGACTTTTTTTAGAGCCATTGCTTGCGCACTTCCGCGTCTCTCTCTGGCTCTCCTTACAATCTCTATACGCCGAGACGCAAGAGTGAGAGAGAGAGAGAGAGAGAGAGAGAGAGAGAGAAAGAGAGAGAGGGAGAGACTTTGCTCACAATGGGTACAATATCTGGCCAACGAAGAAAGGAGCTCTTGCGGAATACGAATGGAAAGTCGCGGCCGAGCTCTCGCTACGCTTTTCCATTGCACCGTATATAGCCGCCGAGAGTGTGCAGTGCAGGAGGCTTTCTTTAATAGAACGATGCCGAGATAATTGCGTGAAATGCTCGGCGCGGGAGCTATAATGGAAGGCTGTTTGGCGGATAATCTAAGGAGGTTTATAAATCGGCGGTAATTCTGTGTGAGCTGCTGGTGCGAACTGTGTTATTAGGTCTGCGGGGATTTAGATCCTTTTTCCTTTTTATTTTCTCGATTTACTGGTGTGTGTGGGCACGGGTTTGCCGACGTGTTTGGAGAGGCGAACTCGATGATCGGCTCGCGGAAGGTCGATTGCTCACCGAGACGAAAAGTTGACTGGTCAACTGTTGAATAATCACTTGCGAAATTGGATTGATTGGAGGATCGATGCTTTAAACGACGATGGCTCTCTGTGTATCGGAGTGTTTTTATTAAATCTGAAGTAACAACTCGAGTATTCAAAAGTCCCAGTAGCTTAAAAATATAGTTACAGTATCACGTGCTGTATGGTTGGATATGCAGGTGTTATACTGTTAAAAGTGATATTCTTTCACTGATAACTTTTTAAGGACTATATATGCTTTTAAGTAATTTAAGCCTTTGCATAACTTTATAAAAAAAAAAAAAATTACTTCCATTTAAAAAGTGAAATATGAGCAGGCTTACAAGTACACGAGACATGTCCAATTAAAATAATTGCAATTATACCCGACAAAATAAAATATTCAGCCTGAAAAATGAGATCCATCAAAGCGAATAGGAAAATCCCTAAGTTTGCACTTATAATTCTATAAATGGTACCAGGAATGTTTAAAGGTCATTTATTTATAAACGTTTGCGAGCAAAATGACATTTTTACAGATGATATAATATAAAATTCCCCGAATAACGCGTGATCGCGCTTATTGTAGAAGGTAGAAATTAAAATTTTTCCCGAAACAGCAGCTTCGTAAAGCCGAGCTCGCGCGAGCACACAGGAGAAAGAAAAAGTTATTATACCCACGAAATACAAACACGCGCAATTTGGCAAAGCGATTTTTAGCTGTGGGTCGAATATACAGGCGCGCCTGCACGTATAGTATATGGTATGGGTACGCGTGTCCGGCTAAACATCCTTTTGTTTTACAGGGCGGAGGTATAGAGGAGGAGAGAGGGCGGAGGTGGGGGATAGGAAGAGGCGAGAGCCAGCGAAAAATTCTCGGTTTTTATATCTCGCGAGTCGAGCCGCTCCCTTTGATAAAAGTCGGCGGGCCGCTGCGTTCGGCGCTATAATAAAGGAGAAAACGCACCTACAAATTGCAAAGAGAGAGAGAGAGAGAGAGAGAGAGAGACGCACCCAGGCACACAGCGAGTCGAACGAGGAAAAAAGAGGGCAAAAAAGGGAGTCTTTTATATTCGCAGGTCGCCTAAATAAAAAAAATGGATGCCATGTATATAGGAAAAAATTGTACGCCGCGTCTCTCTCTTTCTCTCTCGTTATTCGGCTGTCGAATCTTTTCGTCAATGACGAGGGGGTCGGACCGAGCGTCGAGAGTGCGAGAGAGAGAGAGAGAGGATGAAGGGGTAGCGCCGCGCACACCCACAGCCACAGAGACACACAAGAGCGGGCGGGCGGCACTCAAAAGCTATCCATAGCCTGGCATCGGCCGTAGGCACGTACTACGCGGTCATTATTAAACGTCACTCTCGTTAACGAAGTCTGGAGAGGCGAGCGAGACCAAGCGAGTGGCGACGCCTGTTATACCACCTCTCTCTCTCTCTCTCTCTCCACACACGCGTATGTATATGCCATATAGAGGGGGAAAGAGAGAGAGACGCATGTGCACGTGTACCAACGAGCGTGTACACGTCGACGCGCACGTATTATTGATTTGTGCCAATAACACGCAGTTTCTCTCATCCCTACCCCTCTCTCTCTCTCTCTCTCTCTCTCTCTCTCTCTTTGCACAGAGCCAGCAATATCTCTTAATTCTCTCTGTACACATAGTCCACCCACCCACACACTGAGACGTGTAGACGCGTCTATGCTAGCACACGAGACACAATGCCCTTGTGCGCGATGTTATATACCCCTGTGTGTTCATCTGTGTGCGTCTCTGTGTTTGTGGGGGGGGTATGAGTGCTAGCCCCGTTGGCTCTGACCAGGGAAGGAGAGAGAGAGAGAGAGAGAGAGAGAGAGAGAGAGAGCGAGTGCCTCTACGGTCCGATTGTTTGCTTTCCATAGTGCATAGTGCAGCCAGACCAGCCATCGGCCAACGCCAGCAGCTCTACGATTGATACATGCTGTACGACGGTGCGCCTCCACCTCCTATCTCTCTCTCTGTGAGTGTGTGCGTTGGATGGGTGGACAAGTGCAGAGAAGGAGAGAGAGAGAGAGAGAGAGGAGAGGAGCTGAGGGGGAGTATGGTAAGCACGAGTGCCGAGAGGGAATTGCCATTTTTCTCTCTCCGTGGATTTTACATTAATTTTGCGCGAGTGTCCGAGCGGACATTGTTGTCGATGGATATAACCGTCACTATAGTCGTGGAAGTGTTTGGGCTAAAAATAGAACCTAGTATCACTTGAAAGCTGGCTTCTATGTGTTTTCTTTTCCTTCGGAGCGCGAAAGAGCTGCTCGGCTTAAAAAGAGCGCGAGGCTCTTTAAGTGATGAGAAAATAAAGCGATTGATTATAAGAGAGAAGCCTGCGTGGTACGGTTTGCTTTCCTATCCCTTACAAAGCAACGTATATTGTTTCTAAGCTAAAGATTGCTCGGAGCTCAAAGCAATGGTCGAGTTTTTTTTACTCTTGCGACGTGCACAGAACGATTTTTCGCAGCCGACTATATACGCTGTCAAAATAACTCGTAATAAACTGACCGATAGCGAGAGCTCATCGTTGCATTATTTCGAATATATGATATAGATGCGACGCAACAGATAGGGAAGAAACGCTGGCGTGAAAGTTGCCGCGAAAGTGCAAAACTCGCCTATGCCATTCCCGGTTTTACGGTAATTTTTACAAGGGAATTCTGTTCGCGTAAGCGCAAAATAGATAAGCGAGCGCGCGGCGCGTATAGTAAAAGCGGCTCGGCGGAGGCCATCGGGGTTTTTCGCTGTCGGCGATAAGCGTCTTTCGTGCCCGTCGATGTAAAAATCGCGCTCGATCTCGAGCCCTAGTCCCTGCTTCTCTAATGCTCTTTTTTCCTCCCATCATTCCATGTGTGTGTGTCGTGGCACCCTAGAATTTTTTTCAACCCTCGTCGCATATACGAGGTTTACGGATCTGGCTTTTTTGGGCGAATCGCGTGGACTGGACATCCAAGTATTTTCCTTTCTCTCGCAATTTTTTTTACCGAGCGAATGGTACAGAGAGCGGGGAGTTGTTACCGACACGTAGCGTACCAATCTCTTTTCTGTATACGGTTATCAGTGAAAGCCGTGTACGGCGGGAAAAGGTGTGGATAGATAAATATTTGAAATAGCCGTGAAATGGTCTTTTAACACAACCACCGTAAGAAGGATCACAATTCGGTGTTGCAATAATCAATTTGTAATAGCACTTCAACGGGTCACCCCTACTTTTTGTCGCATTCTCCTTCTCACCAGCTCCCCTCTGACAATGAATTTGTCCGACGAAGGGGAATAAATACGTCTCTCTCGATACACATATTTTAGATCAAAGATAGACTGCACATATGTATAACCTTCGGGAGATTCTTATCACTTCATGCACCAATCGAATCGTCTGGGCATTCGACAAACGGGTCCGAGGAGCAGCAAATGAATATTCGTGGAAAGGGCATAAGCTTTTGCGTATAGGTGGATAGGAATGTTGAAGCCGCAGCCAAGGGTTAGACATCAGAGCAGAGCAGCAGAGTGGGAGGAACTGGAGGTGCTTACGCGCTCTTTTCCCTCTCTCCTCTATCTCTGCGCTCTCGGGATGATTGCTTGGTTTCCGCAGCTAAGTTCCCGAGGCTCGCGGTGGCGTCGAGACCAAGACTGCGCGACGTCGACGACTCCCCTTGAATACATACACACACACGCATACACAAACCTGCATGTGTAGTAAAGTTCGTCGTCGTCGTCGTCGTCGTTGGGAGAGGAGAGGGAGTCAGCCGACGATGTACTTCGCTAATGGAAAGCCCGCTCTGGCGCGAGTAATCGATAATGGTTGGCCGATATATAGAGACGTCTCAAAGGCGGCAGAGGCAGCGACTGCGGCAGTGGAGCGTCCCCGCGTATGTGAGGACGTCGGAGGGAGGCCGGGCTCTCGGAGAAAAGAGAGAAAATGGATCGGCCAGAAAGATATAGCTAGCGAGGGTCTCTCTCTCTCTCTCTTTCTCTCGGCAGCTCAGTTCCTTTAGTCCAGACAGTAGTATAAGGGACCCGTGGTATGCGTGCAGATACGTACGTGTGAGTATGTTATCCGGCGGATAGAAGGTGGAGGTGGAGCTCGTTACTCGCGGTGGAAAGTGCGCCGCGCCAGCGTTGCGGCCCCGACTACGACGACTATACGACTACTATACCGTCGACGAGGACTACGACGAGGCGCTTCCTTTCGTCCTCGCTCTTTCTCTCCTCGCTCTGCGGAGAGTCCTAGTACAGCCGGGGGATGGATTTACGTCGCGAATTGGATTCCGTTGTTATGCGAGGCGCGCACGGTAATTGCGACGAGTTCTCTCTCTCTCTCTCTCTCTCTCTCTCTCTGCTCTGCTGTGTATGTGTAGTAGTCTGACGGTGGGATGCTTGTCGTTTTGTTTATGGGACACGTGCCTTCCCCGACCAGAAGCTGTTCTCTCTGCAGCCCTTCGTTCGATTCGACTCTTTTATTATTTTTTTTTGCAACTCCTGCGGCTTAATTCGGGCCAACTTATAACCTCGTTTGCGCGGTTTGTTTTCCTTGCTTGTATATGTATTACTTGGAAGAAAGTTGGATGCATCGTCATATTGTGCTGCGCTACTGGACGCGTTGTAGGTTACAGTGGAATTAGGATTGTTCGAGTTTTTCAGAGACTAGTGCGCGGTTGGATAACAGGCGAATGCCATTGTCCGGCTTAATCGATCGGCGTTTAGTAAGCAGACTGGTCAACCAATTCTATTTCCAATTCTAAATACCTATGTACGAAAATTTACACTCCTGAATAAATTGTATGCCAGTGCTGCTATACCTACGTATAACCGTAATTACTATTTAATAAAAAAATCGACAATTCAACGTACCCGATATTATTGATTTTAGTCCTAATTGTTGATAAAAAAGATATTATATTGTATATTATAGGTATTCCGGTGTGTCTTTCAGTACTGTAAAGAAGTTCTATTTTCATTTTCGATAATGTGCAGCTTATGAATGAATTCATAGGTCCTTCGAATTAAAGATCGAAAGAAAGTCCAATATTGAAATGTTTGTTGAAAATAGATGAATCGAGGTCCTTTTATTTTTGGAGATTTAACCTTCTGACAGCCGGGATGACGCAATGGTGCTTCATGCAATAATTTTGCTTGAAATTTCTTATTCGGGGGTTTTTGAGGTTGCTGAGCATAAATATGTAATCAGAATTTCAATTTTTCAATTCCAAGATGGCGAATTCAAGATGGCAGACCAAAAATTTTAAAAATATCGTATGTAATTCTATGTATTAACACTAGTCAGAATTGACTCCAAAATTGATAAAATTGGCCAATTCATTATCTAGCATCCATTTTTGATCAAAATAAGTATCAAAATCGTTCTCAGTAACACTCAAAACCCTTAGAAAACTTTCTTTGCTGATATAAATATTTTGAAAATTTCCCTTTACCACCGCCAGCCGGCATGACGCCATATGGCGTCATTCCATGATCAACCCCCATGTATTACTTAAGAAACATTTAGATGGAAAATTTCGAGAAAGTTACACTTTTTCAGTAGGAAAAATGCCGGCTGTCAGAAGGTTAATACAGATATAGGTGCATATGCATATATGCGAGAGAGCGTCGTTAATTCTCTTCGGAATATCAATTTTCGCGTTAATTTGCTCTGGGCTGGTCCCCACGGGTACTCGCGTGTACTTCATTAACTGGGAGGACTGTTATTAAACCGTCGAACTTACGAATAAAGTTGATTTACACAGAGATAATTTTCAAGTTTTAGACCGAGTCAAATAAGGCTCGGTATATATATACCTAGAAGGAATATTCTTTAATTTATAGCTTATAATAGAATTTCATCTGACTTTTACTCCGCTTTTTACTCTCCAGCTCTTTTCTAAATTAAATTATAATAAGTAATTTCTGCAGCCATTTTCGTGGAATAAACTTGAAAGTTTTTAAAACAGAATTCAATAGTAGGATGCGAGAAGAGAAGAGTTATGCCGAAGCTTTCGTGGAAAACATAGACTATTGACTCAGCGTCTTTATTATATCGTAAAATCAACTTCGAGGATTTGAATGTGCGGCAAAGCAAACTATGATTACCAGGTATGGAAAGGTTTGATTGATTGATTAAAACACATATTTGTTCAATTCCTGTAAGCGTCTGCTAGTTCCACTTAGGAGCTGGGAATATCTGGAAGTTATTTGCATTTAGCTAAATTGAAATGTGTTGAATTTAGCCGTTCACTTTACTCCACCTTAAACCAAATAGATGGAGCGACTTGTAAGATCATTTCTTTTTACCCTGCTGAATAAATCAGGACGATTATCATACGACTTAAAAAATATTCAAATGTACACGAAAATATTTCGTATTCCCCGAGATTCGGCCTCACGATTACATCCTCTTGAAACTCTACCAAGGACATCGTGATTTTTCTTCGATAACGTCGTGCTCCGGACAATTATGATCCATCATGATTATTTCAACGTAAATAACGTCGGGGAAAAGTAAAATAGGCAATAGGCCAGACAAAATATGAGAATTTAATTAATCATTATTCCGGTACTCGATAGCCCAAGTACTCGAGTGACATTTTTACCGTTTTTTAGCGTTAATTAATTCGTTATAAATAATCCCTTCACTCCCCAGCTTCCACTTGTACACTTTTTCGCTGCATTATACAATTATGAAACGTCAATCGCAGGCGAGACGGTAGACTGATACGGACAGAGTGCAGTGTGGGGGGCTCCGAAAACGTAATTTCGAACCTTATTTACTTATCAGAGATTAAAACGCTGCGCGTGACTGACAGAGATTATTTATAAGTATTATTATCATCATTCGCGCGCGCGCACGTTGGATTTATCAGTCGAAACGTGAAATTCATAATTTCGAGCCCCTTTCGCGGGACTTAAGCTTAATATCGCCGGGATACATATATATATATATATTTTTTTTTTGCTTTTAATTAAATATTAAAATCGCAAACAACGCGGGCACATATAATAATAGCGGCTGAAAACGTGAGATCTGAACTGCCGCATGTGTGTGCGGGTACAAATTATATAATATAGTTTCGAATTAATGCATTATTCGCTCAATCCTATAATCGCCCAATAAATTATATTGAAACACAATTCGGGGATCGTCGGCCGCTGCATTGTTAATTTTAATTACAAGAGTGGAAAATCGCGGCACGCGCTTAATCCGCGCTTTTATTAAAATCGATAGTCCAAGTTGCAGGAGAAGCGCACGTCGAGCATATCCCTTACGCGTCGAAACGTAAATATTTCGGAACTTGTTAATCTTCGCGATCCACGGGCGACGTGTATGCCCCGGAAAATCGAAAAATATTCGCGTCGCGGAAAATGCCGTAGCGTGGAAACCGACAGCGTAATCTCTTATATGTATAATTTCTGTATAGGTAGAGACTATAGGTTGGAGTTGATGTTCGTTGGTGTATATATATAGAACTTGGGTATACGTCGCGTCTGGGAAATTTAAATTCCGCGCATAGTTGGATGCATGAGCGAGCCGCGTCGCTGATAAATGCAGTGTAACTCGATCGAGCTCGCGCGATAACGTCGGTGCACCTCGAGACTCGAATGGAGAGGAGAGGATCCCATGCACGTCTAGCTCTCTATGCATGTAAGGAGTAGTATTCGACGTCGGGGCGACCGGATTTTGCAACTTTGGAAAATAATTCAAATTGCTTATCAAAGTATGCATATCAATATTAGTCTTCCGTATTGCTGCCGGGGTATACCGACAAGTTTGTTTTTCTTCAAGAAAGAAAGGCAAAATTCTGCCAGTTTGTTACTTACACTAGTAAGCGATTGTTATTATGAAAACGGTGTTTCAATTAAGCACATTTACCTGCATTTGGAATTAAAAGGGTTTTATTTAAAGGTGGAATGCAGGTTATATGTATATAGCGGCATTGGCAAATAGACGCAACCATCTGGCAAGGTGTCATCGACCACAAAATGTTGGAGCCGAGCGAGCGTCTTGTCGTGCAGGAATATCCCGTGCTCCGGCACACATACGCAGTCGGTAATCAAGCAGCACCCTGGCGTTTGCACAGTTCTCTGCTCTCTCTCATTCTCTCTCTTTCTCGTTCTCTCTCTCTCTCTCTGTCTACCCTACTACTCTCTCGTGCAGATGTGTCTTTATATATATATACACGTATATATAGCGCAGAACGAGAGAGACTCACACGTAGGCGGAGATCGAGCGGGAGGCCAGGGGTGGCAGGGTACGTGTACGTGTGTATCTGGCCGTAGGAATCGGCTGCTTAAAGTTGCGGAAGCACGCGCGATACAGCCCATCCTCTCTCCCTTGCTCTCTCTCTCTGTTTTGCTCTATATACATATGTAGCTAGCGAGAGAGATAGAGAGAGAGAGAGCGCGCGCGTTTTCCTCTCATTTCCCTTTCCGAGCGCGTGTTCCCTCAAGATTTAGGTGTGCGCGAAACGTCGACGTGTGCACGTCTCGCACACATACACACACACACACACACAC
>UELV01126006.1:0-12167 GCA_900490015.1 Megastigmus stigmatizans | reverse complement strand
TTTTATTATATTTATTTATTTATATATTTAATTATACGCCATATTTTTTTTCAAGAGTGTTTTAGCAAAAAATAAGTTAGCTCAAAATACGCCGGATAAGATCTTTCCGAAATTTTTCAAAACCTTCTTTTTAGTTGTAAAAAAGCCCTCTAAGAAGTTGTCTGAAAAATTGCTTATTAAATTTTGAGCTTTTGGGATGCATTTCATTAAATTTTTTTCAGCTTTTTGCAAATAATTGTACAATTCTTGCAAGCAAAATTATTCTTTGCTTGTTATGTTTCTCATTCCTGGTTGAAAGTGTGAATTGAGTTACTTGATATGAAATTCATAACTCTGACGAACTTAACTTTAGTAGAGATTTATCGTACCCAAGAAAAGCAAAGTTTAGCTTTAGTATTCACACTACTACATCGGATTTACAAATTACTTCATTATCGTGTAAAATTTCTCTACACTCTCAGTAGAACTTAGTTTTGATGTACATTATATATACACGTATTCCTTGGAACCTATACAATTTCAAAATACGTGTTTTAAAGGAGGTTCAAATCGGTTGTCATTTCTGTAAGCATTGAGATATGCATTTAATTAAGAATTAATTAAAAGCGGTAGCATCATTAACATCAATATATACCAACCATTTTCAATAAAGAATATCATATCATATATACACATTGCGCAACGACCAATAATTCGCACCTAACGCCCGTCGCGCATTCCCTTTATTTGTCTTCGCGAAAGAATATGTAATATAATGCCAGCGTCGATTCTTATCTCGTCTCCCTCCCTCCTTATACATTCCGCAGCGACATACCGAGCACACCTATATAATACACATCGTGCCGCGGCCAAGTGGCGTCGCGCGCGCGAATCGACCGCTAAATCGAAAAGAATAAAACGGCGCGCGCCCGAGAGAGAGAGAGAGAGAGAATAAAAAATCGAAATGGCAACGCGACGCGCAGCAAAGATTTCCGTTAATCGCGCGAAAACTCCTTGCAACGAACACCACACGCGGGATTCGCGCCGAGTATATGTGAGTTCGCGAGGTAAGAGCTGCGAACCGACGAGCCAGAGAGAGAGAACGATATATACATGCATCGCGTATAAACGTAGAAAGAGCGAGCGAGAGAGTAAGAAAGAGAGATAGAGAGAGAGAGAGAGAGAGAGAGAGAGAGAGAGAGAGAGAGAGCGGAGGTATCTATTTATACAGCGTGTGCGAGCTCTGGCGCGCGCAAGAGAGAGGCAATTGACCGCGCGGCCTTGACTTTCTGCCTCTCTGCCCGTAAGTATAACGGAGTGCTACTATATACTACTGCTGCTGCACGGCTTTCTGCGGCTGATGCACCGTGCGGCACCGTCGCGTTATTCCCTTTTGTCACGGCGTTGTCCCGTCGATGCTGCTGCTGCTGCTCGTTCTCGGCGTCCTCCTCGCGAGGATGATCCGATTGTTACGCGCCTCTTCTTGACTTCGAGGAACGTTTTGGGCGAGCGTTTCGCTGTGGGATTGTGTCTACCTGGCAGTTCGCATTGCGGTTTTAGAAATGATTCGCGAATCTTTGGGGATATTGCAGATGTGGCAATTTCCGAAGAGCGTCTGAGAACGCGACTATATAGCGCTGAAAGAATGAAGTGGTTCTTCCTGGATAGCGGTATTTTGGATTTGGAACTACTTTAGAAATATATAAATGGAAAGTACGTTAGAATCAAATTTTGGATGTAATTTGAAACATTGACGAAAGGGTTGAATTACGGAGCTTCTCTGATCACTTTCAAAATTAAAACTCATACATAAAGAAGTTTTTATAGACTCCGCTCGTTCAAAAGTATTTTAGACGCGTACGAAATGTATTGATCCTCTTTCAGCCACCTCATCATCACAATTCAATGGCCTAAAAATTTTCGCACAACTCCAGAATGTTCGAAACAAAAAGAAACAACTTTCTCAAACTTGAATTTTCTGTGCAAAAAGATTATATTATATATAGGTAAATACAAGCATGGGTGAGCCGTTAAATTTTCCCGCTGATCGCAAGTCAAATTACAAGTTCAAAATCGATTGTTCTCGATGTTAACCCTCGCGAAACCCGAGATACAGCACACATACCTATATTTTTTCCACTCTTTGTCTCGCGTGCGAACCACTAATATATACCTCCAAGAAAATTCAAAACGAGGTTAGGTTCGGTCGATTCCAAACCCACACACACATATACATAGACACCGACAAACCGGCCCCCAAGCCTTCGCGTGAATTTCCAGCGTCTGCCCCGTTCATCGTCGCGCGCTCGCTATAAAAGTCGCAAAAACACACAACGTGGGATCGATGCGCCAAGGAAAAGAGGGTGGGAGGAGAGAGAGACAGAGCATCTGTACGTGTATGTATTTTCTCATGAGTGTGTGGATCTGTGTGTGCGGTGGGCGTCGAACGGTCAAGAAAAAGGAGCGAACGAACGAGTGCGGGGCCAACGGCCTTGACCCCGTCCACGCTGCCTTTAGCGGAGCAAGACACGCGAGTAAGAGAGAAAGACAGCGAGAAGAGGCACCTCGGTCAAAACAAAGCGGCTGTGTTGGCTCTTCCTCTGTGTTTTTTTTTATTTCGCGACGCTTGTCTGCGGGGATATGTATCGTGAAGACTTATGGGAGGAGACATGCGATGTGGCGAGGATCTGATATAAAAGAAGAGAAAGTTATTTCGCGCCTAATTACAACTAGAGATTTAGATACGAGGTGTTGCAAAAGCTGCATTAACGCGAATTCTTCATTTGAAATATTCATGGTATGTTTTATTGTGCAGTGTAAATCTAAAAAATAAAATGAATTATTGTCAGCGGAGAAAGTTGAAAGAATTCACGAGGGAGTCAATGTGTGGTCGCAAATGACTGTGTACCAATAACCATACCCTTTTCTGTAATGACTGTGATTCAGACCGTTTGAGCCATGTTGATTGTTATGTACCGGATTCTGTGTCATGTTTGATCAATCTTAATCAAATTGTTTGTTATATTCAAGATTACAAAGTAAACAATTTTTAAAAATAAATCAGTATTTGATTCAGTATTATTATAAAACGAAGCTAGTACTGTATTCACGAACTTTTTACATAAAAAATCTAACAAAAATAAAATTTCTAAAAAATTACCATTGCTTCCCTTACAATTAAATATTAACAAGATAAAAGTTCGCAGACGTTATAAATTTTTCCGCTCATTCGCTGATAACATAATTTAATCTTACAATTCGTGATAAAATTAAATTTTTTTATACTATACATACACTTAAACTTTTAAAACACTCATAAAGCATTTAAATAACATAGATATCATCATAAAAATAGGGATCCAAAGCAATATACATTTTTCCCAAATATAATTTTAAGCCTGTAATGTATCATTTCCATGGGAATTCGCATCGTTAAGTGAGTCTCACAAGCCTCGTATCGGTTATTCACTGCGATTTTATTCAACAATACACATGTAGATGTAAAATTTGGAAATCAGATAAGAGTTTGACGAATGCGCCTTGTACAATAACCTTATTTATGTCTACTGTCGAGGAATTCTTGGAGCGTGCAATGTCTAGAGGGAAGTTCTTTGTGTTACCGATGTGAGTCATCGCAGATTTGAAGTTTTATGGGATTAGTCATCGTGCATAAGTCAGTGCTTACACATTGAGCGCTTTCATCGGCTGTTTATTTCGGATTTCTGATTATGATACTTAATAAAATTATTACTATTTATAATGTTCATTTAATGTTTGGATTATTAGCAGTCACAATCTTTACGATTTGTAATAATATTTAGAATCTTTGTCAGTATACTAATAAACATACATCGTTTTTTCTAACTATAAAATATATTAGTCCGAAACGGTTTCAGAACGTAACAATTGACATAATACAATAATATGACACACTATAGAAATGATTTTAGTCATACAAAGACAACTATATCAAGTGCTTAAATTAACTTTTTGTACAAACCAACACTCGATTAAAATGTATTACTGAAAAATGTATTCGCAAACTCAGCTCCAATGAAAAGATAGGCGAAAATATTTATCCATCGCAATATGGGAATATCGGATCGGTCGCGTATGGGTCGAAAAAAATGAAAGTTTTCGAGTACGAACAAACAGAACACTCTAAGAGAAGCAGTGAAGGGATTTGCTGTGTGCTTCGGCGCAACTGCCAACTCGAGAGTCCTATACAGAATAGGGACGCGCGAGGGCGTTTTCGCCTAGCCCAGCGCAAAAAAAAGGAGGAACGCGTGCGCTTTCACATAGTGCGGGTGGAAGTTTCGAGTTGGTGGAGCTAGAATTCGAAATTTTTAATTTACGAATCGCGCATTTTTCGTCCTGGAATTATTAAATAGACGGAAAACGTGCGTCCTTCTGAGAAATATAGTTTTTCGAGGACTTTTATACGAATATTCTATTGTTCACAATTATTTGGTTCCTCCTCCTAGTGGCAATCGTAAATTTTCTGGTTTAAATTTTACGTGTAAAATGGTGGTAAAATACTAGTAGCCCTATTTAAAATGAGTATTAAATTGTGTGAAATTATTTGAATTCTTGAACTAGGATAAAGAAAAAAAAAACAGAATTTCATCTTGTCAAAAATAATCTATCTGCGCACGAGGCCAATGAACTGGAGATAGATGTCGATAAAAAATATTAATTCAGCAATGTGTTTATTTTGCAGTACAAATGCCAAATTTGTACGGCTTAAAGAACTAATTTCATTCTCCAACTTGTAGTATTATCAGATTCGAAAGCCTAATTGTACGCATCCCCTTTTTCGCAGTTCGCGACCTCGTCTGTCTCGGGATATTTTTTCCTCCCTCGGTCGTACGTTCAACTTCCTTGCTCGCGGGGTCACTGCCATCTTTTTTCCTCCTGTCTGGTACGTTACGAGCCTCCGATCACGTCCCTTTCTCGCTCTTTTTCTCTCTCTTTGTCTCACACACATGTTTCGTCCCTTCTTTTTTTCGCCCATGATCGTCAGCGTCGTACGGAAAAGTAGTCTCGCTCAAAGTCTGCAGGATGAATTATGGCTGAGTTTTATTATGGTTTCTTAAGTAGATTTTTCGAGGTTCAGAGAAATTTATTTTTCAGAAAATGAATTTTTATTAATTGTTTGATATCTGTATTCGGTAAATAATTAAAATATTTACGAATAAACAGGATTGTTATAAAACAAATTTATATAAATGCAGGTAACGAGAAAAGCAGAATAAACCAAAAAATGCAAATCTTTACATTTAAGACTTTACATTTTTACATGATGCATTTGAAAAGATCTTGAACTAAAACTTTTTCTCCAAAAAAACTTAGATATGCAGATATAATCCAAATATGGGAAACCTATCATTTTTTTTACTACGGTTACAGGCACAAAGTTTAGTGCAAATCTAAGTATCACATTTTTGCTACATTTCTTTTTTGAATGTATATTTAAATGAAATATTTTCTTTTTGTTACAGGTGAGTTTCTGAAATAATCAGTTAGCTGAATCTCCTTTCTCACGTAAGTTTAAGTAACGTAGTTAATTTGTGCATATGAATCTGGTAGAATATATAAAGAAAAAAAAATTCAGAGTTATAGTTTACTAACAAGCGATGATAAAAGATCACAAAAAATGCAAAATTTATAAAAAAAAAGAAAAAGAAAGGTTTGAATAAGATACAAGATAAAATTTGATTTGATTGCTTAATTATTAGTAAGCAGTCCAATGAAATGAAAGTCGTGAGCTAATGAGTATGTCTTTATTTACAAGGTCACTATATAAAGACCAATTATCAATTATAAATGAAATATTTAATTAAGAATATTGAAATACTTGATCTTTTGATACATTTTTTGCAAAATAAGCATATGTATTATATGCATACATTTTATTCATTTAAAAGGCGCGAAATTGAATGCAATTAAAGAAATTTATTTTTTATTTTATTTTATCTTATTTATTCAACCAAATTACAATTATTACATGATTTTCGTGAAATATTTCGTATCACTTTTTCTGGAAAAACTCTATTTGTTCCTTACGGGCACGCATGTCTGTCTAGTTATTTCACCCACATACATTTAATAGGTATAAAAATGAATTGATCGTTGACTACGAGCTATGGTTAACTTGAAGGGAATCCGACTCATAATCAATAATATAAGGTGATCTTTATTTTTATTCTATAATACAGACAATAACCAGCACAGGTGAACTGAATAAGTAAGAAAACTCTAAAAGAACCGATATAAACAAGAAAAGATTTTTGAACACAAAATTCTATAAATTTAATATCTTCAATGCATTTGGAAATGAAAATGTTTCGGGCACAAACCTCCATGCTTGCCCATCTTCGGTAAGATACATGCAGCTCTATCTTAGACACAACACATTAAAGAGAGCTAAAAATTTTATGATGAAATATATTGTAAGAAAATAAGACTTTGCGATATCTTGGGGAAATTCCCATGTGAGTATAAGGTAATAAAATAATTTGCGACATTTGCAATATTGTAATAAACCCCAAATCACATAAAAAGTTCAACGTTTAAAGTACTATAATGAAACTGATTATTTGTCATCTAATACAAGAACCTGCAGCTTCAATCAAAGACTGTACATTCTAATGTATCTTCACAAAAATATAATTTTTTTCATCATTCAATCTTATAATCTCTTTAAACGGAATCCTAATTTCTACATCATTCATTGCATACCTTTACCAGTTAAACAGGCTACTCCCGTGTTTATAGTAAAGAAAGATATGAAACGAGATGAAAAAAAAAAAAAATAATCAATGCAGATAGAGTGTAAAACCGTCCTCGCGGAGCAAGTACGAAGCGGAAGGGATGAGCCGCACAGAGCGCAATGACCTTCCTCAAAACAGCCTCGCGAGAGAAATCGATCGGCTCCTTATCGTTCGCGCACTCGCTCTCTCTCGCTCGCTCCCTCTCGTGCTACATACCCTGTATATATCCCCCTGCACTCGAAAGCTCCGTAGGCGTGCGCTAAGACCCGGCGACTTTGGCCCACGCCCGCGAGTGCAATACCGAAATTGAAAGGGGTGTCGTCGTCGTCGCCCGGAAGATCCTGAAAGAGCGACGCGATACGGAGAGGAAGGAAAGATGCCGCGGTCTGCAGTTTTCCGCTCCTGTAGGTATATGACCGCGTGAAGTTGTGGAAAAAGTGCGATAAAGGGAGAGAAAGGGAGAGAGAGAGAGAGCGAGCTTGTATAGGGGGCATCAATCGCGCGCGATCCCCCCTGGGTGTCCTACGTCATTGAACTCGCGAACCCGCCAGCAGAGCTACCAACGTTCTAACCTCGAAAAGTGTGAATGTATCTCTTGTAGTTTTGCTGCTTTCCCACTCGTGGAAAAGTTGCCATTTATAAGAAAGCGTTTTTGCGAATATGCTTTCTCTATTTCTGTTGTCATTTAACATGCACTTTCTTTCCTTCGTGGCGTTATATGAACACAATTCATCAGGATAAAGATTTTCATTGATGATTTGACATGGAGGGATACTATTCTAATCAGAGTGCAACTAAATTAATCTAACTAAATTAAAAGCAAGGCACAGTAAATAATAATTCTATATTGAATTTCTCATTACAAGTATGAACAAGAAAGACTATAATAGCTCCCTACAAGTAGATAACTATTTAGGAATACAGTGCAATCGCTAAGAATTTGGCAATTCTATTGTCTAAATGTCCCTTGGTAGAGCAAAACATAATTTAACGATTCCTCCTTGCAATAAGAAATAATGCAGTTTAAGAAGTTCACCAAAAAACTAATGTACACCCTCAAACGATTGTCATTCCAATCTAACTTGTGCCTTCGAAAGCATTAGCAAATCGGAGTAAACCAGCATAAGCTTAGCAGAGTGAAAAAGTGGAAATGAGCCACACTATATACCCGATCTCCGTTTCCCCGCCGCGCTGCCGTCGTTCTATACGCGCTTGGCATTTTGCCGGTCGACAGTACCGCCACCCTAACGATGCGCATCGATGAACTCGCATCTCTCTTTCTAGCGATCGACGCTCCCACGCATTCTTTCGTGTTCTCTCTCTCTCTCCCTCTCTCTCGCTCCTCCGCGTTCATCTTGCGAATCCGAAAAGCATCCGCGAATTGTGTCTTGTAAGCAGCGTGAAATCGGAGCAGGCCTGAAAGATGCAGAAGGAAAAATTCCTGTACTAAGCTGTGCTATGCGCCAGGCCACTCCTCGCGAATTTCTTCTTCGATACATAATGTCTCCATCGCTTTTCTTCCTCCCCCTTTGTCTCGCTCATTACATTACTCCACTTTTCACAACATAAATCTTTCGTGTACATGTATACCTTTGAAATCCAACCTACGAAATTTTTATCCAAAACCAAGTGCAGGGGAAAAAAAGTATCCCTTTAATCTCCTCGGATTATATGTAGAGAGCCGATCCCAAAAGTTAAAGGTTTAAATCGCCTTATAGTATACTACTTTTGCTCATTCAGAGTATACAAGGGTCTTCCTTCCCCCCGGCGACTCATGGCACCGAGCATACACAACCTTCGTCTCGGGCATGTATCATACACACACACACACTCGGCTAGCGAGTATGCGCAGAAAGGAGCGGTGCGTGTGCTTCTCGGCGCATGGACAGGTGCGGCTGTTGCGTGCATGGCACCTCTCTCTCTTTTTTTCTCTCTCTTTCTCTCTCTCTCTGTCTCTCTCACCGACTGCACGTATACATATATATCTATATATCCAGAGTGTATCTATAAATCCATCCCCGCGTCGGATGGTGGCGCCGTCTGCCGGCGAATTTTCTCGAACTCGCTATAACGTATAGCCTGCGCCCCTCCGCCGCAAGATGGTCGACTGACTTTCTATGCTCTCTCTCTCTCTCTCTCTCTCTCTCTCTCTCTGCCTCTATAGTCTAGCAGTTTTTGGCCGGCTGGCCCCTACAGTAGCGACTCCAGTCATGCACCCGGTGCGCTCCGACATTTGCACTGCAGAAAGAAGAACAAAACATGCCACGTACATGCCGAAATTTACAGCAATGGAGGAAATGTCGCGATCCGGCGTTGTACACCCGATGCAACAGTCTCTATTTTTACAATTTGCACGCCGAGAACAGCAGCAGCAGTATCGTCGTCGTCGTCGGCTCGGTCCCCCTCCCCCCTCTATCCCCCCTCACGATGTCTGTACTTCCCCTTCCTCCCCTCCGCATGGTGCTGCTGCTGCTGCTGCTGCGACGGCGACGGCGGCGGCGGCGGCTCTCGCACCGCCGCCGTCGTCTCTCTTTCACTTGGCGTGTGCCTTCGCCTCGAGAGAGTGTGTGTATAGAGTGTGGAGAGACGCCGCGCGCGCTCTCTCGTCGCCCGGTCTCTATACCCCCCCTGCGTTTTACGCGTATTGTATATATATACATAAATATATAGTATATATATATGTAGAGATAACTATTGTAGATTTATAGATAGGTATAAATCTTTTTTCGTTTTTCTACCCAATTCCGGCGCGGACTTGTATCTGTTTATCATTTATTCGCATCCCCGGAATCGTTGTTGCTCCTTTGGCCGTCCGGTACGTCCGGAGGAATCATCAGTCGTCGTTGCAGAACTGCCTATATACATACATATATAGATATACCTCGCATCGGGTCAAAAGAAACATATAGTTGCGTGTGTGCTTCGGTATTTCATGTACGAGTGCTCGAGAAGTAGACGGGATCATTCGGTAGGTTAGTTGGCGGAGACGGTGCGCCCCCGAGCTCGTCCGGCTCCTTCTCTCTTTTTTCGCCCGGGCGGCGGCGTTGCTCTCTATCTCTCTCTCTCTCCCACTCCGTTCCTTCCTCTCTCTCTCTCTCTCCTTTGCTATGTAGCTTTCCATATCTTTTTCTCTCTCTGTTGTACCCACTTGCTATGTGCGCGAATAACTATCTGTGCTTTTACATGTCGCTGTTTGGATAGGACGCAGTTTTTTTTTTTCATATACAATGATGAGCACCAGAGAAAAGTGGTGATATGCATATGAAAGTGTCAGACACATCGAGAGAATCCACGCAGTTTCGGCAAACAGTCAAGATCAGGGTGCTCTTCACTGACCGTATGCACACGTACATATATATACCTTTGCCGGGTGTAAAAAAGGAGGATTGAAGAAGAAAAAGAGGGTGGCGCGCCGATCCGAGTGCACGAGAGAGCGCCAGCTGCGCGAGCTCGACCGACAGAGAGAGAGAGAGAGAGAGAGAGAGAGAGAGAGAGACGGAGCGACGAAATTTCGGAGTCGCTTTCCGCGAGATGTACACCGGACTCGCGTGAATGAGCCGTCTTGTCGTCTTCCACGTACAGCCTTCGGCTCGTGAATTTAAAGAACCCAAACTCTTAAACTGTATCTCATCATTTTGCTCCAATCTAACATAGATACACACGTACGTATATCTATATATATATATATATATACGTGTGCATCGCACGGTAGCCGACGACACACCCTTAAATGCTGTCGCTCTCTCTCTCTTTCTCTCTGTTACTATTCGTCTCATCGTTGGCAGCTCTCAAGCCTCGGCGCATTCGTGAGCCTCTTCCTCTCTCTCTCTCACTCTCTTCGTTCCCAAGATTATATATATCATACACACTCGAGAAAAGTGCACAAAGTGAGCAGCAGCGTAGTGCTGATGGGTGATGATACATATACGTTATAGTGGTAGTGGTGCAGGTGCGCGTGATTACATAGAGGACTGCACATATCACAGGCCGCGGACATAGGCAACCGCGACGAAGTTCGTCATGACACATTCGTAAGCTGTGAAGTGCACGTAAAGGGGGGACTTGTGTGCATACGCTATCGCGGACCCGGCTTCGGTCTATACGGTATATACAAATAGCCGGGTGTATACAAAGAGAGAAAAAAAATCCTTTCCTCGATTTTCTACATACCTCCTATATATCAACTCCTTTTCGAATCGGATCCACCCCGAAATTCGCAAAAGCCGCCCGTGTTCTTTATATATATAAACAGCTAATTGTCATTTTTTTTCTTTTCTCCCCGCTCGATCGCCTGAAAATTAAAGAAAAGCCGGAGTTGATACGCCGTCGTCGAGCAAGTAGTTAGCGGCGACCGTCGTCGGAGCGCGCACGGCTCTATAAACCGTGTGTTGTCTCCTCTCTTTCGCTCGCCCTCTCTGTGTGTGTGTGTGTGCGTGCGTGCACCACAGCAGCAGCAGCAGCAGCAGCAGCGCTCCACGGCGAAGAACATCGTCCTCACGGAGTGCAGGAGCAGCAGCAACGACAGCAGTCCAGTCGACCTAAGAGAGAAAGAGAAGAGGAATAAAAAAAGAAACAGAGCTGCTCCGCGATATAGCGTATAGAGAGGATCGAGGCAGAGAAAGAGAGTTGTAGTAGTAGAGGAGAGCTCCGGTGCCGCCGCCGAGTGGCCAATTTCTTCTCCGTACGTACACATAGACTTACGCACAACACATACATACACACACACACACCCCAATACACAGCGGCAGATACATATCTCCATCTTCCTCGCTCCGGCATACACACACACACATACACAGCTAACACATTTACACACACACACATATACTTGTGCTCGGCGGAGCGCGCACGCTCCCTCTACAAGAGACCTTCTCTATCTCTGTCTTTCTCGCTCGCTTGCTCTCTCTCTCTCTCTCTCTCCTTCTCGCTCGCTCCGTCTGTCTGTCTCTCCTCGCGCGCTTGCGGCCCGACTTGGCCGCTTGTGCAGTGCGTGTGACACGAGCACGCCGCTAGGATGTCCGTGAGAATGGAGAACGTGGCCGCGCCGAGGAAGCTCAATTACAAAATGATGGTGAGTACTTCTGCACTACGCTACAACTGCCCCCCTCTTCCTCACCCTACCCCCCTGCCTCCCGCCCCCCCCCCCCCTAACAAAAAAAGTACAAAACTTCCGTGCTATACTCCTCCTTTCGATTGCCTCCTCCTCCGAGAAGGAAAATATTTCTCGCGCGCGTGTGTGTGTGTGCGTGTGTGTGGTGAGCATCTCCGGAGGCCGTGCAGCGCCGCCCTTGTACATCACGCACCGGGTGGTGTGTATATATGATACAACTCAATGCAGAACCCCGTTGTAAGATTGCTGTGCAGCGCATCATAACCTGTCGACTCTCTCTCTCTCTCTCTCTCTCTCTCTCTCTC
>UELV01126005.1:0-13914 GCA_900490015.1 Megastigmus stigmatizans | reverse complement strand
TATATATATACATTAATAATTTCACATATACATACTCAAATTATTTTACATATTTTAATTATTTTTGGAGCGTAGCAAAGTTGTGATCTTAGTTATGCATGCTGTAAACTCCCTAGAAGGCGGTTTAGTGCGCCATGGTTGTTCAAATCGTCTAAAAAATTTAAAATACATATACATATTCATTATAATAACTATAAAACCGCTGCCAATTCATAGGCACTTGGCTTCCTCTAACTTAATCTTTTGTTATAATATACATTTATTATATAATTTATAAATAAAGTAAGTAATTTAACTATTTAAAAAAATTTCGAAAATTATATAAGAAATTTAAAAACTTCCTCAGAGGGCAGCTTTGTATTGGTCGAAAATTTTTTTTTTCCAAAACTGCTCAAATATTTCCAAAACTTTATATACTTTGTTCCTTGAGCCCTGTATGTTTTTATATACATTTGAATGAGCACTTTTGACGATATTTCAATTTTACTGATGCGTAAAATTTTTTAAAAAAATTTGTATTATAAGACTTATTTGATGAAATTTTATGTTTAATATCTCATTTTATTCGTAATTTCAAATACTTTTAACACATATATTATAAAATTAAAAAAAAAATTAATTTTAATAATAATTGAGAAATTAAAAAAATATTTCTTCTAAACTTCTTATATAATTTTTGAAAAACTTATAAATAGTTATGTTACTTACTTTATTTATAAATTATATAATAAATATATATTAGAACAAAAATTAAGTTTCTTCCCACCGATACAAAGCTTCCTCTCTAAAGAAGCAAAAGTCTCTAGCAAACACAAGAAATAATCGAACGATGAATCCAACGAAAAAGGGAGATCCTCAGTTTCGGCGTGGATGAGTTTCCACATCGCACGCTGGGATTCAGAGGGAATCCCAGGCGGTACCATCCTCGGCGCGCTTCTTTTTTCGTGCACTTATGACGAGTAGGCAAAAGATCGCCAGTAGCCCTAGAAAACCTACTCGTCCCAGTTGTGGTTTGTCCAGGTTCATTCGTCACTAGCATTGCTGCTCAGTATACCTACATCTACACCAAGCCCTGTGAAAATTGACAAGTTGTGAATGTAAGTCTACCGTGAGGGCAGATGTGCTAGCGACGAATGAATTGAGAGACCACAGATGCGTGCTGGATGAGTTTCCAACACCTTCCGAATTCCGGTGAATTCATAGAAGCCGTCGGACTATCAAAAACCGCTAATAGTAGCATACTTAAATATGCGACGTGGATATCAAATTTGGAAATGACTGGTAGAATCATAGAGAATGTATGGTTCAGTAAAGGGAAAATAATTAGGTTTTTGTCTAGTAATCGTACATTTATTTAAATTAAAAAGGAGTTCTCTTATACTTGATTTGCCAAATTCTCTGCTTTTATTGGAGGGAAAGAAACATTTAAAAGAAACTTACAAGAGATTTACTACCAACCTCTTACTGAATGTTTGAATATTGTATTAATTTTACTGTTAAACCTATATCGCAAGTTCATTGTGATGTATATTTTCGTATTCTATGCGCAATATTGTCTATAAAAGTCTTATTTACAAAATTGTTGTTGTGTGAGTGTATGTGTGTTTGTGTGTGTGTGTTTGTATGTGCATGTATGTGTGTGGGTGTGTCATCTGTGTCTGTACGTATAAGGCAAGTGCACTTACATACACCCGATGTATCGAACTAACTGACCAACACTTTCTATGTTTACTCTTCGAAGGTTTAGCGCCAACTGATATGAACGGTTGCGGTTAACTCACATATATAGGAACACTTAAAAATTTTTTACACGTGTGTCCATATTTGTGTATACTCGCACCCATTGCGAATTACATGAAATGGTATATAGATCATTGCTTATTTTCGCCATATAATGGAATACTTGAAATGTGGATATCAAATTTGGAAATGACTGGAACAAACTTAGAGAATGTAGGGTTCAGTGACGGAAAAATAATTAAGTTTTGATCCATTTTTTGCATATTTATCTGAATTTAAACAAAGGGATTCT
This sequence comes from Megastigmus stigmatizans, assembly GCA_900490015.1. Lineage (NCBI taxonomy): Eukaryota > Metazoa > Arthropoda > Insecta > Hymenoptera > Megastigmidae > Megastigmus > Megastigmus stigmatizans. Next base: position 11,882 of record UELV01126005.1, on the reverse strand, counting down.
TATATAAGATTTCCAAAATTCACTGCTACTATTGGAACACAAAAAAATGTAGAGGAGTACATTACTACTTAAGATTACTATTTAAGATAGTAGCACGTTTTTTGAGGCATTTCCCGGGAATTTTTTTTAGAGGAAAATAAAGTAAATTGGTTTGAATTTTTATATATTATTATTAGTATCTAATAAATACAATACTATATATATATATATATATATATTCGTGTATACAATTATATATGTATACTGCAAACCGTTGTACTGGAGAAATCACGGATATATTGGCAATACCTTTTACAATATATTGTTCAGGTAGCGCCGCGGAACCTAAACGAAATATTGCCAATAATTTAGCAAAAGTTTAGCGATATATTGGCAATGTATTCTGCGCGGGATATTTTTGTGCCCTGTATATTAATTTTTCGTCGTATAATTTTAAAGTTCCTCTGGATGAATAACGGCAACGGTTAAACGCTTAGCTTTTGTCTTATTTATATCGATCGGAATTACCTTCTTTACATATATTTACATCTATGCAGCGCTTGTTTATAGCAAAGTATAAACTGCAAAGTGTAAATTCTTACAAATCTATTAAATAATTTTTTATGCTATAAAAGTGACACCAATACTAACTTATTTACTATTTGAATTAATTTATTCTGTTGCAGTTCTAATGGTAAATGTAAAGAAATATGGTATTCCTGACGATATTCAACAATTTAAAGAAAAAGAAAATTTGACTTTGTTGAGATTCGAACTGAAGCCCTGTAAAAAATTATACTAAGCTGTCGTAAAATTAACATATTAGTCCACACGGCCAATCGTAATTACTGAAGATGTAGACTAAAACTCGCTTTTCGACCTCAACGACATAAAATTAGTTTAGATATATATATATATATATATATATATATGTGTGTGTAGTTTGCCAATTCATAATTTAATACATTACACATTTAGGCTTATTGTTATATATATGCACAACGGAAATATCAAAAACATATTAATTATTACTGTAAAATCCTATAATATATATTGTTATATAGCACTATATATTATATATAATATTACTTGAATGAATAATTTGAGGACATTAGATATATGATGAAGTTCGACCAAGCCACAATATTAAGAAAAATCGAATTTTTGATAAGGCAAAGGAATTGTAAAGAATATAACTTAGTAATTTATATAATTATATAATAGAAGATGTACGGATATTTAAAATCATATCAATAAGAATATACGCAATGAACAGAATTTAAATTTTAACTCGTACCAAATGTATATATATATATATTAGATAAAATAAAATAACAATACAGATTTAGAATAATGGTAATTTATTTTCTAAAGCTAATTTGGATAATACAAAATATAATTATTATGAGACATTATACGCGGCGTGAGCCCGCGCAAGAATAGTACGGTTAATACGTAAACAGATGAACTCGCGAAGAGTCGACTATAGAAACAACGCGCTGCCGCGCACGGGGTAATGCAGATCGGCTGTACAACTATTACTTTTATAAATCACTTTTTTAACAATAATCATTGTTATTTCACTTTCAAATTAAAGTTTAATTATTTTATAATTATTTAATTTTACTGAACACTATTTTACTCTGTTTAAGTGAAAATAAGTCCAAATTTAACGTGGCAGCGAGTGGCACCGCCCGATTACTGAAATTCTATTAAACCAATCAATAATTACAAATAACTAATTCTGGCATAGTAATTTTGTTGCTTTTAATTTATTTGAAATTATCAATGCATAAAAATATTTTTTTCTTACTACTTTTTTGCGGTTTTTTAGTTTTTTAAATTTTCCTCTCTGAGCGAGCCGCTTTTGGCTACGCAATATACCATTGACAGAACCCTAATTCAAATGATTCTAATTTGCAAAGCACCGCATACACTTACGGTCAATGAATCTCAACGGTCCACGGAAACACAGAAATGCGCATTTTCTACAATGATACATAATCTCGGTAATATTGTACACATTGAATAATTAAATTTAATCGGCTAACCACGGGGCTCATATATAGCTGTCGTCGGGAGGTCGCGCACTCGCAGGTTATACACATTCACCGATTCCGCAGAAAGCGAGGCGAACGAAATGTTCATGTCACTAATAACTTTCTGTTTAAAACGTGCTTCCTAACAATGACTATTCATTCTGTCTCCCGATGGCAATAGCCAGTTCATTAAAAGCCATCTCCTGCGATCATTAAATTCCAAAAAAATAGAAGATGCTTGCGTAAGTCACAGTGGAAGGCGCGGAGAACTCGTTGCGCCGGTTATTACAGTAATGGTTTCGTACCCTCGCTGGCAGAGACACTCGAGAAGTAGCGAATGCTATATATGCAAGCTTACTCCTTTGTAATCATAATTAGTCTCTCTCTCTCTCTCTCTCTCTCTCTCTCTCTCTCTCCCTCTCTCTCTCTCTCAGATTACGTGCTGCATCGTACAGGGATTTTCGTCGACAACGACGTTGCACACAGTAGTCACCATCAGTCACGTGCACACATTCAGCCTCAGCTCCTCATTTAATGCACACAGCAAATACACCCAGCATCTGGGCTCCAGAACTAAATACGCGACGCATACACACACACACACACACATACACGAGCAAATATGTACGAATACAGACACGTCCGTGAGATTATACAAACATAACCGAGATCGCAAAACCATGAGTTTTCCTATACGTTCGTGAGATGGCACGCGGAGAACAGCTTTATCTCTGCTGAGGATATATATATTATATATATATATATTTCTCTCTCTTGCGACACGGGCGCTTCTTGGCTCTAGCATGCTATATATATATACCTATTCTGCACGCGTGTTGCGTGGAATTCCATGAGCGGCATCAGTAATCGACCACTTTTCCAAAGCTTTTTGTGCTATTTTTTTCTGCTCCTTTTTTGCTGCAGTTGGAACTGTATCTCTCTATGTGTCACTCTTTCTTTCCCTCTTTATTTCACGAGGTCGTGAGACGATGATCTTTGTCAACGAGTTATCTGGGAAAGCAGATACGTCCTTAAAACGAGGTATGGGCTTGTGATTCATTTGGACTTCCGTATTGTGATACACTTTCTTGGTCGGCTTTTTATCTTTTCCGATTAGGGCAATGCATATATCATTTGTGATGTATTACTGGTTACACTACTTCTGATACTGTGAGTTTTTGTTACTTACGATTAGGTGATAATAATACAGCTGTACGGAAGTTTGTCGATAATATTGCGCATCAATGTCTATAACATCTGAAAGGATTATTTACGAAAAACAATTAGCAGTAACAATCTACCTAATCGAGCACATAGTCTTCCGAAATTTCTCCCGTCCCATTTTCAAAAGAATGATGTGCTTTAGATATTATCGTATATAGTGCACAATATTGTTTCCCGATGTAAAGCACTTTATAAATCTTAGGAATTATTGCATTATTCTATGAACTGCTGGTCCATCTGTACACAATAGAATTGAGCGAAAACATTCATTGCGGTATAAGGTAGCCAGTGAGCATCGAAAATTCCCGAACAGTAGCAGCAGCAGCAGCCCCGTGTGCAGCTAATTGGCATCAGTTATCAATGCTACCGCTAATTGTATTTTCGCTAACAAAATTACGCCTCGACGGCTTTGATTTATAATGCTAATTGGACTTGCATTGAATATTCCGCATCTCTCTGCGTCTACCCCTCGCTGCACCTCTGCATACACATTCCCATTCTCTCCCCAGCCCTTCCTGTCGTTAACGCTAGACACTTCCGATTCATAGATACACATTCGAACGCAATATTCGGCTACGGGCTACGGAGAGACAGAGAGAGAGAGAGAGAGAGAGAGAGAGAGAGAGAGGAACAGGGAGAGGAAGAGGGAGGGAGACTGAGGTCTCGCGGTAATCCGCGCTCGCTGCGGTACTGCGAGTTCCGGCTAGGCCAAGTCTCCCGTTCCAGGCCGCTACTGTACTCTTGCTCCTACTCGCTGCTACTCTCCGATCCCCGGGCCACGTCGAGTAAGGTAGAGAGTCACTGCCGAGATGCTTCGTTGCGCGGAGTAAAACCACAAACGACAAGTGAGTGCGATATTCTACGCTTCCCTGCAGTTATATGTGTATTGCTGCTGTGTCTTATACACCTTATTCTCTCTCTCTCTCTCTCTCTCTGTCTCCCACTGCCTCTACTCTCACACATGCACGAGATAATTCCCGTTGACCAATTCTGGTGTACCGACTTATCGGTATTTGGCTCGCCACTGTGCGCCGTAAGTGCGCGCGGAAGCAATTGTCGTGCGGCCAATACGGGGCTTTATGTTGGTTACCGCACACTATCCACGATCTTGCGGCAACTTTCGTCTCAAGCTACTTTCTTTACTTTATTTACTTTTTAGATTGCATGCGCGCGTCTTATGCAACCTGTGCCTCGAAACAGTATCAAAGCAAAGTATTGTTTTGACAATAAGGCAATGTTAGCTGGCAGTAGTAACGTCTGGGTTCGATTAGGCAATAACATATAGATTATGTAACTATGAATTACGAAGTCAAAGCTATTTTATGAAAAAACGAATAAGGTAAAAGACCTAATGGTTGGACACATAATAGGATGTACTAGTTACTGGACACCCCAGTGTCTGGACGCTTTCTTGCGTTGTGATTGGTCGAATGCGTCTATACACTAGTACTGTCCAGTCATTGGATCATTTACCTTAAGTCTTCTAAACTTTACAACTAAGATTCATTCTATAATATTTTAAAATTTAGCATGTATGACGCGAATCTATATTGACATATTGTCTGACTAAACTCGACATTTATCTAATTCTATTATGTATGTAGATAATATGATGTTTCAATGTGATCAATTTGCAGAATGTATCATTGCTGATTTAGTTTTTCAAAATATTCAAGTTTTTGTAATCTGTAGAACAACATAGTTTCAAAAAGGTTAATGTTTGAGATATGATTGCTTCTGTACATTTAATTTTAACTGATTCCATTTCAATTTTTAATTAAAATTTTAATTAAAATTTCAGATGGATTGTTATAATAAATTAATTATAAAATGTTATATTTCAAAAATAATTGAGTGGTTCCGCTATTTTTGTAAAAACGGTCACTTTTTTTAATTATACATAAACATAGGGAAATACCCCGTAGAACCTGAAACAGTACATTTATCTTTGATTAATTTTAACAGGAACTTGTTTCTTTCATAAGATGATGTTTCCTTCAGAGACGTAGCTCTTCTCTTCCACTAGCCGGCCAAGAATGTCGGAAATGAAACGGTAGAAGAATAAAGGAGAAGCAAATGAAAAAAGGTTAGAAGGAAAACGGTCGGTGGGGAAGCACTTTGTTCGCGCGAAACAAATTTAATATTCACTAGAGAGCCGAGTAATCTAGCGATGGAAAAAGAAGACGATGCATAATATCTGGATGGAAGAGGGAGACCAACGGGAGGAAAAGATGAGAAAGGCGTTTCCCAAATGCGTTGCCGGATTATTTTGATTCTCCTCCCATCCACTTTTTTCTCGGCTAGCTACTTTTAGAGACACCATAATAATCATGTGCCACGTCAAGAATAAAGAAGGCTTGTCGCAATAGGAAGAATGAAACAGAATTACTTTAACGGTCAACATACTTAAAAGTCTATTGTATGTATTGTTTTTGATATATAAAATACTATTTGATAACCCACTGAGTATACGGCTTACACCTTTTACTCCTAACATTTTTAACTACCTATACTATTATAGTCTAGAAAAACGATTAATTTATGCTATTATTCTACTCATTATCGCTTCAAGATTTTTTCGTATTTTTTTATATTGTGATTAATGTTTTGTAATTTTGTACAATATGTGTAGTTTTTGTTGAAAGAAATGAAGATATCAATACTGTAGTAGGTATCGTTACTATATTAATTACTAATCAGATACTAATTTCTGGATATTTTATCATTATATTTTGATAAGATATACAATACGATTGCAGTAAATATATATTGTATAACACAGCAATAGCAGATAATATACGAGGAGTATTCAAAAAGTAAGTTTCCCTGTGTTGGGAAAAAAATAAAACACTAGTTTTAGGCTATAAAAATAATTTGACTTTATTCTTTTACTCTTAAACTATTTTTCTACGTAGTCGCCTTGGATTTCAATACATTTTTTGTATCTGTTTGCAAGCTTAAACAAACCTTCCTTAAAAAATGGCGTGCCCTGTTTTTGGATCCACGATTTAACGACTTTTTCGATTTCGTCATTTGAAGCGAAGTGCTGGCCACCGAAACTTTCTTTTAACTTTGGGAAAAGGAAATAGTCACTTGGTGCGAGGTCTGGAGAGTAAGGTGGGTGGTCACAAATTTCCCATTTGAATTTCTGAAGTAAGGTTTGTGTTTTTTTGGCAGAATGAGGCCGAGCGTTGTCATGAACTTCTGCGCGTCCCTCGAGAAAATCCGTGCGCCATCTTCGCACCATCTGCACACTCATACAGTCTTTACCATAAATAGTCACCAATTCACTGTGAATCTGATTGCCGTTTAACCCTTTTACAGTTAAAAAACGGATAACCGCACGTAATTCACAATCGGATCCGCTTTGCACTGGTAGCTCCATGATTGTCGAGATCGTACTGCTGAAAAAAGTATTCTTGGCCATCAAAACCAATTCCGCTCTTATCGGTAGAACCTAAACTGAAACTATGATCAGCTCAAGTCCGCCAGGTGGCGTCTGAGAGAAACGCCAAACTAGGGAAACTTACTTTTTGAATACCCCTCGTATATTTATACACTATTCGATTTTTATTAGAGTGTATTTCATTAATGTCTATTTGGTATTTATAATTTATTTAAGCTTTTTATTCTATATAATCCTAAACTTTGATCAGTAATTATCACCTCTTTTGACCAATAACTAGTTTTACAAGTTTAAATACTTTAAATACTGAGGCCAATAAAGTTAGTCTCGCTGTTGCTTTTCTTAAATTACTTAGGTTTAAAATGAGTATTAATTATTTGTGTGTTTTTATTATTTTTAATAAAAGAAGAAACATTAACTTCTAAAAAAGTGCGAAATACTCTAGATGTCAATAATTAATTTATTGACGGTAATAAACTTATGTAAGTTATTCAATATTATAAAAACGCTTATAATTCAATTATAAATCTTGCGAAATTCCATTATTGTAATGAATTTGTGGTACAGCGAAAATTGACTTCTTTTCAAGAAACATACTCTTAAAACAGTCAGCAGCGATTTCTTCGGTCTATAACAAAATTACTGCTCACAGAGATTTGTAATTCAAGTTAAAATTTTCTGCTCTCACGAGTACCCATGACGTGGAATAGGATAGGAAGGGGTGGGGAATCCGTTCCGGTAGTCTAACGATGAACGATCATATGAATCTTTAACGAGAAAATCGTTATCTTCCACGCCTTCCCCGTTTCCTTTACCTCTCTATTCTTCTATCCCTCTTTCTTCTTCTTATTCTTCTTCTTATTTTTCTGTCTCCTCTACTTCATTCTTCCGTTTTTCCTGCTGCGTTTTTCCCGAGCCTCGGCACGCCCCGTGTCTTTGCAAAAGTATTAGCGTTAATGGCGACTCCATTTCCCAGTGCCCCCGCTCCTTTAACGTGGATGTGCCGTTGATACGCCCAGAACCTCAACGAGTAGCTTAAGTCTAATGGCGGAGTTTGCTATATCTCGTGTGCACCGTCCACGGCAGAATAAAGGGAATCAAGGTACGAGAGACAGTGTGAGTGGAGTGCGAGGGGAGACGCACGCAAATCTACTTGCTTATTTCCTGTTTACTTTTAACTCGATAAATATTAATTTCATGACTGCATTAATATATTAAACATTAAGAAATATTACTTATGTCGACTGTAATCTACTATAAACTGCCAAAGATTTTTCTATCGGTCTTACAGTCTGCATTAATATATATATAATATAATCTTAATCTGTAACTTTTCGAACCTGAATTTTTTCCAAAGAAAAAATAATCTTAAAATAATTTTTGTAATAAAATGATTTTTCATTTTTTATTTATTTTTTAAGTTATTCGACTCCAATTGGGTGTACGAACCCTGTTATAAAATGTGGAATAATTCATCTAGCTCTAATAATCTATACGTCTATATTATTAAAACTTCTATTTGTTTAACGTAATTCTACGAAAGTCTAAATTATATTTGTCTATTCCAATTGACACCGAATTTCAATGGATTAAACGATGAACAGAGTAATATTTTCTTTGTGCTAAGCAGAGAGTGCTGAGTAGACGTAGAGACCCGACTATTTTTTCAGGTTATGGTGACTTGATTATTAACCTAATATTCGCAAATTTGCGCCGTCAGTACTTAGTACCTATATAAAAGTGTACGCGATAGCTTATGTACAGTAAATGAGGATGGTATCACACAAACTGGGGAATCAAGCTTTAATATTAAAATTGTTAATATCACAATTAAATTTCAAAAAGATTAGCCACCTTGTGCTCAATAGTAGCTAGGGAAAGGATAGTCCTTTCAACACAATCATAGTCACCAAAACTACGTGAATTTTGAAGTTTTATAATTAATTACAGAAAAAACTAGGACTTGAAATTTCACCTTGAAGTTCAGATGGATTCCAAACTATAATTTGAACGGATTACCATGTGGATCCGCATAGATTTTATATAGAAATCCACGAGACATCCATATGGATTTCCATATAATAATTTTCATATTGTAATTTTCAACCGGGTCGCATGTATTACTAAAATAAAAAGAATACTTGACAATTTCTAAAACGATTTCACAACTCTCGGTAGACTAAATTTGTCATAAGAAGTGGGAAGATTTATCTAAACAAAAAAAAAATAATGACGATTATTGAAAAGTCAATCAATGGAATAATTTATTTGGAAAATATAAAATGTAACTTAGTAATGAAAATATAATACCTACCTAAACAATTGTGTGAAAATTATTGTGTGTGTGTGTGAGAGAGAGAGAGAGAGAGAGAGAGAGAGAGAGAGAGAGAGAGAGAGAGAGAATGGCAGAGCAAATGAAGCAGTGGCTATTTACGCACGTCGAGGTTTCACCCTATGAAAGAGCAGAGCAGCACCATTTCAGCGATTCGTGAGGATCCTCCACATTTGACGCTTACATTAAAGCCGGTTGGCAAAAGCTCGGTGAGGGTGGAGGATTCGATAAAAGGGTCGCAGAGAATCGGAACAAACTGGATTTGCGAAGGGAGCTAGAAGAAGAATGTAGGGGGAAAGCTACACTGAGGGGACGGGGAATGGCCATCAAAGTCACACGTGGACAGTGTAAACAGTCAGTTAAGCGAAGTGGGGGTGAGACACCCTGCGAAATATCAGTTGTATATCTACTGGATTTGAGCTTTTTTTCGTTCGCTTTCTTTCACTCGCTCCATTTTCGTTGCCGAAGATATAGGATTTCTATCTGTTATGTAACGCAGAAGGAGACGGTAATAGCCGACGGCTTATGAAATTCTGAATAATAGCTGCCAGTAGTGATTCAAATTTAATCTTAAAATGTGCAGCTTTTATCATTCTATTACTAATAAAAATGCTTATAGAAATTGTATAGAATTATGTAGATAATTTAAAAAATTAAAGAATTACAAATTGTTTGTGAGATGTTTTTTTCGTGAAAAAATATAAAGGAAATAATAAATCAAAAATAAATGACTGTTTTAGAACGTTATTTTTAACGTTTAATTATTTAATCTCCACCTTTCTGATTAAGAAAACAAGATAGCCGAGAAAAAGTATGTGATAGAAAGTGTTTATATCGTCAAACAAAGTACTCGAAGACTAGGCAAACGCAGCAAGGTAATGAATGTCGGCAAGTAATCTGATCGACTTAACGAATGACCCAGCGTGTGCAAAAACTTTCATCGCACGAACTGTGCTCCTATACTATAAAATAAAGATGGTATAACTTTCACATTAAAAAAGAATCCGCTGTTCCACAATAAATAAATACCTATACATTAATGCAATACTCGATTTTAATTTTTTGTATACAAACTTCTGAAAACATAAAATCCAAAGAAAATAAGATCTAAATCGCGCAGACTATATAATACTTGAAAAGTAATGACTATAGATTAAAACTGTAATAGATGAACTTTATCGTAATGTTTGTTAAAAATATCAGGAAATTATACATAAAATTTGGAGATTGTGCGCGACGCGCAAAGGTGAAAATATTCAAGCGTAAAATTGAATTTGACTGAAAACAGGTAACTGCAGTCACGATTAGCCGGAAAGGCGGGGACGGGCATCGCGCAAGCTTCAACGGCCCTCTGGTCAATGATTCAGCTGCGTCTCTATTATTAAGGCGTCAACTAGTTAGCCTTTCTCGCACGATCGTGCACGTGGCAGTTATCCTGTGTATATGCCCGCTATACCTTGCTGTGCGCACTGAATAATATAAGACGGTCGTATAAGCCGGGGCGCGCAAGCGGTCTCGAGAGGGCTACGGAGCGGAGCCATTAAAGTGGCCCCAGTGAACCAAACAGCTCAGTCAGCCTAGTTTTGCCAAGTCCTTCTCTCTCTCTCTCTCTCTCTCTCTCTCTCTCGTATTCGCCGTTGTCGTCAACGAGACCTGCCCAGAATTGCCTGTCTCTCTTTTTTAATGACCAGGCGAAGAAGACTGACGGATAATGCGCCCGAGCCTACTACTGCCGTATCTCGTTATGTCTCTGGCTATATAGCCGTGTATATGCGAGACTACAGGATTTTCTGAGTCGAAGATAATTAGAGAAGATGAAAGTTTGAAGAGCTTTCGACCTCTTTGATGCTTCTTACACTGTCAATGATAAAGTAAGGAATCTAACGTTTAAGTTCTTCTGTTTGTTGCCAAGGCCTAATAAGTATACATGATTGTGGATTGTTTTTTATTGAAATGTAATTTTAACTTATATTAACAAACTTGTTTAAACCAAATCTGTGATTTTGAGGTAATTTTTCCAATAAATACCAAACGAAGAAGAATGAACTAAGGTTTTATTATCATTCTATAATATTCATAATGTTTTAGACAACAAAATATATTTGAATGATTTATTAATTGTACAAAATATATCCGGAATGTAATATGTTGTTTTAAACACGTCCACGATACGCTGAAACCCTTTGGATATCTATAATATGAATAAAGTTAGATCGAATAATAGAAATTCAAAAATAAAAAAGGTCGAACATAATCGAATTCAAGGTACATAATTTAGCTCAGCTAAAAAACAACCTCCGCTTTCCGAAAAGTGCAGGAAACGTTATGCCAATGGCTGTGCCTTTGAACCCTCATCATTACATGGACTCGATAATAACGTCACAACATATACACGAGAAGAATGGCAAACAATCGAAAGAGGAAATGCAAAAAGAGAGGGGCATTCGAGTGTAGCCAATAGGATTCTGAATTTCCGAATAAGTTGGCAGGACTTTTTCAAAGGCACTATTCGCAAATGTACGGGAAAATCAGTGGGACGATATCGTCGTCCCGCAGGCACGTTCGATTTAAGGCACGTCCGAACGATCGAACTTCCCCCTTCCCAATGCCACCGCTGCGTCTCCGCATTTACATAGAAACTCGGAGGTTAACTTCCTTCCATGGAGAGAGAGATACCCTTGCAGTAGCAGCAGCAGCAGGAGCAGGAGCAGGAGGAACACCGGCGCGCACCGCTGAGAAGAAAACCTGGCGAGAGGCAAAAGGAGACGGAGAAGGAGAGGAACAACGATAGGGTAATAGCTAGAGAAACGAAAGTCACAAAAGAACCAAAACGAAAAGGGTTAAAGTGGAGTTTTCTCCGTGTGTGTGTATGTGTGTGTGTGTGTGTGTGTGTGTGTGTGTG
>UELV01126000.1:0-11822 GCA_900490015.1 Megastigmus stigmatizans | reverse complement strand
AGAGAGAGAGAGAGAGAGAGGGGGAGAGAAAAGAAACTTTCGAACTCGATTCCAAGTGAATTAATCAATTCGAAGAATGTAAGAATTATTCGAGAGTTGATTCGAGATATTCGTTATTGAAACTGTAACGATAGTTCCCACCAACTTCTTATTCGACAAATAGCACATTAGAACTTAAAAATTTATTTAATTTCATAAGAGTATGTATTTCGTTCGATTTTATTTCGAGTTATTGGAACTGCAATTCTATTTTTAAATTTTCTCCAGCTACAGAAAATATTTGGTTTTGTGGAAAAATGTAAGAATAAACTGTAAAATTTGTATATACTATAAAAAACAGAAATTAATACTATTAAACCCAATAGCGATACGTCACTTAAAATATGAAGTAATTTTTAATTCATTATAAATTAATATATATTTTATACATTCAAATTAATTTTTCGATTGCATTACGAGTCAATTATTTTCTTAATTCAATGTTTAATGGATAGTAAAGAAAACAATTGACTCGTAAGCAATGAGTGTTTTGAATCATGTTTAATATATTTTAAATTGAAAACCGATTTTATGACTGTAAGCATGTACTCGCGATTAGATAATAAATTATAAAAGAACATAGAATGGATTTTAACGAGTAAATAAACTTATATGAAGACCTGCGACTTCTGATATTTTCTGTTCTTGTTGTTTTTTTGTATAACTAGAAGCTGTTATTTCAAAAGCATATTTTGTTACATTGCTTATAATAAATAAGATATTTATTTTGACTGAAATATCACTGACTTTTTATGTATATACGTAATTCATGCTTTCCGCTATTTTCTTAACGTATTTAAATAGTTCTGTATCAAAATCATTATTTCTTACAAATGACTATTAGTAAAATAGGTACTTTTGTTATTAAAAATCGTTATCGATACCGTGCTTGGTCCAAATGCACCCGTTGCAGCATAAACACTATCCTTGATTTTGTTCTCCCATCACATTATATTCATCTCCAAATCTATATTTACCGATATTATCAGCATTGTTATTTCAGCTGCGCACCTACTTTCATAATAAAGTATAGCTTGACCCTTGCAATCTCCTCGCACTTCCGAGAATCTCTGCGCGCGTTAATTCTTAAATTCAAGTGTCCCCTGTTACACAGTATAAGTGTGTGCGATGCTGTTGAACCGCTGCTACTGTGCACCAAATCTAGTTTGAACAAATGTGCTTTCTCACCCATGAATTGCATGTATGCGTTTGTCTGAAAATACCAGTGCGCCGTGCTGAATTTTAATATTGCACATGCCTTTGTGCGTTATAAATGTTTCATCATGCCGAGTGCACATATGCTAACTTTTGTAAAATACATTCCTGGCCCGAGTTGCCTTTCTACGCTGTGATTTTATTTTAATAATTTTTCATTTTAAAAGCGCAGCTATTTTTCCTTAACATTTCTAGAGTAATGCGTATAACGTAAGTTTGTATTAATATGAATTATTTTAAATTTTGAAAAAGTCTACGTTCTGGTACGAATACCGACAGCTTTTTGCTCTATCTATCTTTAGTTTAATTGTTAAAAATTCAGAGAGTTGAGCCATAAAATATCCAGTGTATCGAATTGAATTCTAAATTGAAAATTTTCAAGACTCAGGTAGTAACTATTATTTCTATGTTATGGTAAGTAAAGGTTTTATTTAGTAAAGTTTAAGAAAAAATTATAAATGTCTTGTGGAGCTTTAGAAAGAATTCATTATATTGTAGTTACAGATATAGCTTACGTGATTCATTGCATGGATTGATGTTCCTATCTAGTCCACTTGATACAAACTAATTTGCATGGAAATTATAGTTACTTGCTTGCATGCTATGCACATACGTTACATTCAATAGGTACATCTTGTACAATTCTGTGTGCGATATTCATAACTCTTTAAGTGTGAAAATGACAACGAACTTGTTTTTATCATATAGAGTATAACGTGAACATTCACTCTTGATGCTTCCATATCTCTGATTATTTCCGAGATATCAAGTAACCGTTATTGCAAAACAAATGCAGAATTATATTTATTTACAAAGCTGATGTCAATGGAATAAAATGAATTTTATTATATTTTCGGATCGCCAAATTCTAATTTCGCACATCAACCTTGTAAATCGTTATATAATCGTATATACATAGCACATACATTTCGACATTGCGCAACAATTTGCACTCGAAATTGTTTAATCAAGCGTATACGGGTCATTTTTTTCAGTCGACTTGAATCATTACCAAATTTTTCCCTCCCTCATTCTCATTCGGTATAATATGCACTATATTAACCCTGATATCGAATTAATTCCAATCAATGGCTTCACCTACGAATTTATTGAGTCACGGTGGAGCCAACATTTCCATTTCAATAACTAGATATGTCTCAATAGCGAAACTAAATTCGATAACATTATAATACATACAAAACGTCGATTTGACGGCGCAACGAAATTTCGAATCGCGCGTTAACAGAAGGGACAGAAAGAAAGAGAGAGAGAGAGAGAAAACGAGAATGGTTTCGCAGTCGGGTTTAGATATACTCAAATAAATGACCGCAACTAAATACGAAACGAAATTGAACAATCGTATATATAACACGTTGAGTGCTCAGGCGAGGGCCAGTAGAAAAAAAATTCGCTCTCAATAATTTAAATGGGGGTCCTGTAAAAGTGTCATTAACTCGCGGACGGTAATTGCCGTATATATATATATATTCGCGGTATGGCGCGAGCGCGTCGAAACTAAAAGAGGTGTGCAAAAGTGGTCGATAAAGAGAGCGGAGGAGTGTGTATATATGCGCGCAACCCCCGGATACACGCGAGTACATCTCGATGTGTATAAGAGGGAAGGGCAAAAAAAGAAAAAAAAAAGGGAGAGCAGAGCTCGTGTGCATGCTATACAGCCTCTCTCTCTCTCTTTCTCTCCGTTGGCGCGGTGTGCAGGAAAAACGAGCGTCCATAAATGCGCGGCCCATGCACGTATATACGCGCCTACGCTATAAACTCTTTTTCCCGCGGGATTTTAACGGCTCTCTTTTTTTCTTCTCTCTCTCTCTCTCTCTCCCTTTGCAACCGACCTTATTCCTCTGACTCGCGACGCCCAACCACGAATGTGTATGTGTATACAGTGTGCAGTGTATCCCTTTAGAAGTGGCGGAATTCGATTGCTCGAGAGATAGAGAGAGAGAGAGAGAGAGAGAGAGAGAGAGAGAGAGAGAGAGAGAGAGAGAGAGAGAGAGAGAGAGAGAGAGAGCCGCTAATGCTCCGACAAAAGGCGGCAGCCCCCGGATATACGCGAGTTAAGCCGATTAAATAAGCCCTCGATTAAAATAGTCTGTGCAGCGGTGGAGGAGGTGACTGCAGTCTGACGCCGAGACGATGACTTCGTATAATGTATATCTGTCCCCGAGGCTCTTTCCTTATATTCTTCCTATATACATAGGTTATGTATACTCGTCTCTTTTTTTTTTCTTCACTTTATTGTTGCTCGCTCTTCTTCGCTCGCTTCTTCCTTCTTCCTTTCTTCACTGTTATTCCTCGAATACCAAATGCGCGCGCATCTTTGTAGGCGGAGAATGTCTTAATTACATGCGATATAGAGGCACGGAGAGGTTCTTTTGATGGGATTATATAATGCGAAGCTCAAGCAAGCGGGGGGAGGGGGGGAGAGCTTAATTTAGCGAAAAATTGAATTTCCTCTGATATTACGCTCGCGGCGACTTTCTGCCGAGCATTGCTATATAGTTGTTAATTGACTGCTCACGTTTATTCATCTCTGTGTGTGTGTGTATACTCTTATATGAACTTGCAGGTAATGAGCACGACTGGATGAGCCGAGATTCCTTTTATTCCGTTTCATTGATGTTTGAAATACGATGAAGTAGAAAAACGTAGTATACTTTCGGACTAGATATGTGCAGATCTGATGATAAGATCCGGCGAATCTGAATTTAAGATTATTGGTCAATTCGGATGCGATCGGTTTAAGATACTATGACCTGATAGCAAGATTCTTTTTTTGTAGATTAAATTTTTCTTATATTTTTCCATATGTTATATCGATATCAGTGCTATACTTGAAAATAAATAAATGTTTTTAGATAAAGGCAAGTAAACGATTTGTATTGTTTCTTGATATTATATCTAATCTAAAAGGTATGAAAAGTTTCCCTTGACATTTCGCGTCTTGCGTAAAAATGAAAATTGCTTCTTTATCAAAATTCTTCTAATCACCCATAAATTATAAATATAAGAACTCTATTAATTTTAATTAGTGAACTTTCATTTTAAATGAATCAAAACTCGGTCATAGCCCGAAAATGACTTTATATTCACTATTTTTCCAATTCACTGAAAAACCGGTGCGTGGATACACTGATTTTGATAAAGAGAATTAAATTATATAGTTAAATAGTTTTTTGATGGACACTTAAATTCAAATCCAAAAGATTAAAAGTGATGAATAAATATTTCAAACATGCCAAGTTAGTATCAAATCATGATTCACTACGATGAACTCATATACAGTCAATTGCGTTTCCATCAATCAGTTAGTATTCATTATTTAATTACATTTTTCCACGTCAATGACACATAAAGCTTTGGTAAATTTTCGCGAACAATCGATTGAAGAAGGTACTGAGGATCTGCTAGAAATCCAATTAACAGGTGTATTATCATTTTAACGCTCAAACTTTTGGCCGTTTTCATGGTTTTAGCTATAGAAATTATCAACGAATAATGGTTACTGTGCAATTTGAAACATATTCAGATTTAAAGGACTCGCGTGAAATCTTCGCAAAGAAAATTATTGACGAATAGCAATGAAAAGAGTCTGATGTGTACTTTGAGTATGTAATTAATTTTATAATTGATTGAAATCCGTACAAATACGCGCGAGAGTGAAAGGAGTATTCTTAGCAAATGCCGATTAAGATCCCATAACAGTATATGGAGATGTTAAGCTTAAGCTGAAACTTGTTATAGCTCTACTTGCATGCAAGTAAACAAATGTTGAAACGCAGAATATTTATTGCAAATACAAACCATTATGGTATTCGTAAATTAATGTCAATCCTATATAGACAGTTTTATTTTTAATCCATTATATAATTTTATAATTTATTGATATTACGCGCATTGATCTGGAAGATCTATAGATTATAAATTCTTTAAACTCCCTTTGATATTATTAAATTATTATTAATTTATTATATTAATAACATAAATAAAATAAGAAAGGATACTAATATTTATGCAAATATTTTTACTATATTATTTATATGTATATAACATGTATTTTTTTTATATAATAGCAATTTTCTTTTTAATTTGGATACGATCATGTATTAATATGATAAACTAATAGCATTTGTCGTAACAAAAAACCACACATTACGTCGCTTCTTTTGTTTGGTTATCAAACGCAATCTTGTTTCACGCATATCAGTGAAACCAATATTGACTTCATTCAATACCATTACATTCATTGATTTTTCATAAACTTAAAAAAATAATGGAATGATCTCAACTTGTTTTTTTACGAAATTATTGTTTCTTTTAAATTATTTTTCAAATGCCAACTTCATTAATTCATGAAAAACAATAATAATTCAAAACAAAGAATAATCTCGTAAAAAACAAGAGTAAATTACGTTGTTTTTTTATATTTATGAAAAAACAATGAATGCAATGGTATTGAATGAAGTCAAGAAAACAAAAGAATCGATGAAATGTGCGGTACTTTGTAACATCAAAAATAATAATAACAAAATTAGAGCAAAACTATGTGCAGGAATAATAGAATCAAAAGATTTATTATTTCAATTAGGTCAGATTCTATTCATTAATTCGTTTATACAATTGATATTATTACTTAGAATGGTTACACCGAATTAGCTTTCGATATACTATTGCTTTGACTTTAATGTAAAATAAAAATTAAAATACAATTACAGTATAATCAATCCAAATAAATCCAATGAAAATAATATAAATGGCCGTTCGCAGGAATACTCTTTTTTGAATGCTGAATCTGACAATTTCTATTCATGAAAGAGCGAACAAATAACATTCCACTTGTCTTCTCACAATAAGTCAGCTTATTTCTCACGATAAAGCAGCTTTTGTGTGCAATTATCAGATATTATTTACTTAATTAGAAAACATAGTTAAACATATACATTGAATTAGCATATTCTTTTATTTAATTTATTTTTAATTCTCTACTTTTATCAGATTGTGCTACATGCACGAGTCGCAATATACGATTTTCTTTCATAGTGATGGAAAAATCAGAAAACTTCAAACGAGATTCACGTCATTTAAAATAAATCGAAGTAGATAAGGATAGATATAGCAAGTCAATCTTTTCAAGCGGTCTTCTCTATCGGTATCAATTTTGCTGTCCAAAATTTCCAGCATTCAAAGAGGGACAAAGGCTTTCATGCGCTTCAAATATTATATTATGAGCTTATTCCAGTGTGCATTCTAAATCGCTATGAATTTCATTTCTATTTCTGCGATTTTCGAAAGAACAATAAATAGATTGTATGCATACGTAATATTGCATTCAAAAGTTGCATTTGGCAAATCCGAAAATATTCGGCAGGATAGAAGCATTTTTTAAAGCATTTTTGAAAGCTTTTTTTCAAAAAAAAAAATTGTGGTAATGTTTGATAAAGGTGTCCGTGAAAGTCGTAATCTCCCCTCGTCGATTTTTCCATCGCTTTTTCTATCCATTGTATACGATTTCCATAGAAATTCTGCCTGTATTAGACTTAAAATCGAGTTGTTTAATCGTTTGTTAAAAATGTGCCTTTGTCCCTCGGGCACGAGGTAAAAGTACCGGCTTAATCCGCGTAGTCGGAAGTGTGTGAGAGAGAGAGAGAGAGAGAAGGCAGGGAAGCGAGGTGAGGCATAGAAAAATGCGCGAAGAAAACGATAAAAAAAGGCCATAAACCACTAGATGTTTACACCTATAGTCGATATACATTCGAGTTATCTAATCGAGCGCTGAGTAGTGGAATCCTTCCCGCGCTATAGGCTTCGAGGTTAGAATTTCTTTCGTAGCTACGCGCGCCGGACGTTTATATATCAGATAAATTTGAGAAATTGATTATCGCCGATGATTTTTATATGTGCACCACGTCGAAACTTGGGGGGGCCGGTCGGCAAAAAGAAAGGAATTTTTCCGAGATAAATGATAGCGCCACGAACTGCCAGCCGTGAAATATATAGTGTCCCTGTGTTACTGTATACTAGTTTAGCTAAAGCGATACATTACATTTTTTTGTGGGAAAACTTTTGCACTCTTGCTAAAAGGCTTGATTATTTAAAGAGAGATTTAAACTAGCCTAGGTCGAGCTGTTGATGTTGGTATATACGTGAATATGGATTTTTCTTACCAATTCGCCTAAAAGATCGTCACGATATTTGTAAAATGTCAAACTGTGTTAATTTTTAATGAAAATCATGCAGTTTGTATTCTGAAGTATACTGGAATTACTGCCATTGTAAACTGGAAAAAATTCTTCTACGTCTTCTGCCTCGATGCTTAAACAAGCTGAAAATTCCGTCTAACCTCTGGCAGAAATATTAAAAAGTTTATAGGCGCAGTTTTTAGGTAGATTTTCCGAGTATACGAATTTTGTATCATTTTTTTCCAGTTTGTAGATTCGCATAACAACTAGACACTGTATAATTGAAAGCTAGTGCAAAACTGAACAATATAATCCGTAGTGTAGAACATTTTTAAGTATATTTATTTGAGTGTTACGCATAAAAGGTTACCAGTTGATTTGCTCGTTAACCAGACGGACTCGTCAATATTCTACCAGGGGCACCTTTGTACACATTTTACTTTTTGTTAATAAATGCACCTGGAAGTTTAACTCTGCTGTCGATTTATTTAATTCAAAATAAGTATCCAACAAACTGAATGATATTTCAAAGAATTTTTACATCTATTATGAGGACGACTCCTCTATGTTTTGATGGATGAAAATACATCAAACAATGTCGGTATACATAAAAGCCGCGTATCGCTTGAAACAGCTTAACAGAACCATCAAGCAACTAGACTGCATTATAAATTATATACCGCAAACTTCTCACGCTTAAAAGATTGAAATACATAGATAACATATGTATTATATCTCTTCAAAATACCGCTTTTATTAGATAACTTAACCACTTTGCCCGGCCAGTTTTACTTGTCGTATACCCTTAATTGATTCGCCTCGACGAGTGCCTCGAGAAATATTAGCGCATAGATATCGAGCGAATGATAAAATAAACAACGATTGAATTCAAGTGTAAATACAAGCTTTCTCGTATTATATTTATCGTCACACAAGCATCTTACGTACGTATAAAATAATTGAAACAACGATACACTGCAGTTGACTCAACGACCATTTCGTTCGGTATAGGTGCAAAAGAAAAGCAGAAGAAATATGACGATGGAAAGCGCCTTTATGCTTGAACAAATATATAATATCGATTATGATAAAGAAAAATATATACTGACCTACTGGCCGCGGACTGTGCTTTGTAGCAAGGCCAAATCATTTTATTTACCTTCCTTCCGCTCGCGGGAAAACAAGTAAATGAAAGCGATGGTAAAGACAAGTCATAGCAGCAGACGATACGCGCGATTGCTCCGTATTTGCCCTGCCTATAATTTTACCAACACAAGTTATTATTATCTAAGATATTATTTCAAATCATTCCAAGTGTAAGTGCAACACTATAATTAAATCGAATTGGCGAGAGATTGCGTGGATCGTTACCGTTATCGCGTCTGAATTGAGCCGTTGACGAAGATGATTTTACCTCGCTGCCAATACTTCCTCGACTTCTTTGATTGTGATTCTTGAAAATTTTTATTAATTAGCCATCGCGGTATATCGCGGGCTTTTGCATAGGATGAATTTCCCGGAAAGCTGTTGAGGCTTGCAGCCCCGGCGAACTTCTTGGTTCTTGTATATACATCGGTACTATGCCAGCGTAATATCAGTTAAGGGAAGTTCAACAGTTTTGAGGAAACTATTTCGTGCCCAGTTTTATTTCACTTCCATATACAACACTATTACGTAATTGAATTTTACTTCTGAGCCGAACAAGCTACCTACATCTAA
Organism: Megastigmus stigmatizans; assembly: GCA_900490015.1. Classification (NCBI taxonomy): domain Eukaryota; kingdom Metazoa; phylum Arthropoda; class Insecta; order Hymenoptera; family Megastigmidae; genus Megastigmus; species Megastigmus stigmatizans. Next base: position 2,655 of record UELV01126000.1, on the reverse strand, counting down.
GCTCGTATAATAATAATAACAATAATGTTGTCCCTTATTTATTACTTTACAAGTTATAGTTCCATTTTGTATTCTAAAGACCACGTAAATAGTTAAGTATTAATTCAATGATAGCGTTATAAGTGCAGTTGTTAAATTTATATTCTTACTGAATAATAATAAATTAATGGAATCGATGCATTTGCAATTTTCCAAATGTGCATATATTGTTCAAACTTTTTTTCTCTCTCTCTGTATTTACAACGATTTTCCAATTACTTGGCTAATATAACGGATAATTGATTTTCTGTCGTTGAATAAATTGTTATTACGCAATGGCCAGTCGTAGTAATGAGATTCCGTCTTGATTCATTGCGCGAGCCACGCGAGTGTTTAATTGTTTTTCTTTTTCTTGCCATCATCTTTATTTAAATATGTAGCTCAACAGAAATAATAAACTTCCCCGCACAATGGCATAAATATACATAGCCGCCAAGCACAATGAAACACAATCAGTATTTAGTTTTCTCGGGTTTTCTCCCTCTTGCGAGAGCACGTGTATTACTCGTACGTATGCGGCGGCCACCTCGTGCATATACACGAACGCTCACGCGCTCAAATACAACGCACGTGTCGCTGGGGCTTTCGGAGCGCGGAAACGTTTAGCGCTTGGATTATCGTAGAGAGAGAGAGAGAGCTATCCGGACGAAGAAGCGGAAACGAATGAGAGGCGAAAGACAAAAAACAGGGAAAGCGAGGATAAAGATATTCGTCGCGAAATCTATACTGTACTGGACTACTAATTCCCACGGCGATTGCGATAATCGCGATAAAATACTTATATGATGCGTGAATGTTTTGAATGTAAGCAAATAAGTATGATACGTTATATTGCAGTGCTTGGGTGTCTTCCAGCAGATTCATTAACATTTATCGGTCATTATTTAACATTGCTTATAACAGTTTTACATGTTATTACAAGAATGATAATTGAACTTGCATCAATTTTTCCATTGGTACAGTTATTTTTTTTTTGTTGTATACGGGCCGAATTATTAATATTCTTTTACAAAAATAGGCGATTTTTATTTAATGCGAAGTTATTGAAATATGTGCCTCCAGTAGTACTGCTTCATCGTGTATCGGGCGAGTGCTATTCAGTTTCATGTTTGCATGTTAAATTTGCAGTTCTAAAATTTCGAGAGAATTTTCATAGTACAATTTAAAATTGTAATACACCAAATTAAAATTTTGTAATTTTACTAAAATAGTATTAAAGGTTATAAATTTCACTAAAATATTATTAAAGGTTATAAAAAGTAAGCTAAAAAGTATTTTAAATAATTAGAAGAAATTAATGTTAAATATTTCATTTTTTTTTACGTAAAAAAAGGATGATTGGAAGTAGTGAAACCAAAATAGAGTCAATGTGATTGGTTGTTCAATTTAGGAATGAGTTTAAATCTTGAAAATTGAATATTATTATAAAAGAATGAAAATTCTGATAACATTTGTTTTTGAGCATAAATTAAATGTGTCGATACTGTGTTAAATTATATATATATAATTTAACATCAATATTAACAATAATGATTTTTATATATATATATAAAATCATTATTGTTAATAAATAATGATATATGTAATGTATAGTAATCATTTTTTAATTATTGAGAACAAAACTTATTATTTATCACCGTTAAAAATCTACTTCAAACTAATATAATACATCAATTTAAAGCACATTTAAAACATTTTGATAAGGTGCGCGTAGCATGGATATATAACACTTTTAGTGGATAAAGTATCGGCTTGTCCCATTAAAATTTTTCGAATGAAAAATTTTAATTTATATCTCTAATTAATTAAAATTTTAATCTACATTCATGTCAACCATTTTTAAAGTGGATATTCCATTTTATATGTTGAGCGTATGTATTTTTTAAAATTTTAATTAAATAAGATAAATATTAAAAACATTTTCACAAAGTTCAAAGTTCCACTTAGTGTAGTATAAAAAAAAGTGTAGTATAAGTTTTTAAATGTAAATTTTCCAACAATACAATCATTCATATCAATCGTAATTATAAGTATACCATTTAAGAATCTTTCAATTAGTATTACGCAAAGTGGAATGTAAGTAAAACTTGCTTAAAAAGTAGAAGTAAAGTATATACTGATATATTAAACTTTGAACACTTAAAATTCTTAAATAAAACTTTAGTTCTTTAATCACTTTAAATGACTTTTTAATTATTGATAAAAATTAAATGATTTAAGCGTAAAAATATTGTACCGTATTAAAAAATAGCGATATTGCAATCAATGGAATTTTAATCGCAGACTTTCGGTATAGGTAAATAGCGAAGGTGTGTCTTTCATATAGTGAAGTGAGACTATTTTGAAATCTATCGATAAGCATCAAAAGAACAATTGAACTTCGCCGTTAAATAACAACACGATAAAAAATAGACACGATTCAACATATTTATGACGAATTGCATGTAGCTAAAATTCCAAATCATATCTTAGGTACACGTAATATAATTTTACATTAACCCATTAACGACCAAGACCCCGAATTTTCAACAATTTTTTCAAGGCTCTTTTTCAACTAAAAAAAAGGTTTGAAAAAATTTGAAAAAGATCATATCCGACGTACTTTGAGCTGTTCTT
>UELV01125971.1:0-10616 GCA_900490015.1 Megastigmus stigmatizans | reverse complement strand
TCAAATTTTTTCAAACCTTTTTTTTTAGTTGAAAAAAGCCTTGAAAAAGATATTGAAAATTCAGGGTCTTGGTCGTTAATGAGTTAAAAAGAAGTTTATTTCACACGTTGAAAACTAATTTATATTTTTTATTGTAAAGTCACTTTATTCTACGAAAATTCCAATCATATTTATTTTTGTCCTCTAACCTTAAAAACCAGAGCAAAACTATATATTTTATATTATATATTTTCAGAATGTAATATTTTATTTATTTTAAATATTTTAAATTATTTTAATTGAATTAAAAAATAACATTCACCTAGAAATATTACATTTACAAAAATTAATTCATACCTATAATGGTTTTCTAAGCAACGTATTTGCATAATGGAAACGCAATTTTTCATATTTCATACATTTTTCTTTCGTCACTCGTCAGAGTAATAAAGGTTTTATAAAAGCTTGGATACGCAAAATATATGTATACAAAATATATATTATTCGATTTCCGGAAACGAAGTGAAAGCTTCCCAGACCTGTCCAAAATGACCCTCGATTATAATCGCCAGCATATTAGAAGAAAAGAACCTCCAGCGTTGGAAAATGTTAAGTTTTGCAAAATAATTAAATTTAATTAATTTCGGTTCTGACTGATAATTTCTTAAAAGAGCATTAATGCTGCTCCACAAATCCCATTATCAAATGGATTCTAAAATAATTTCGATGTAAATTTATTGTTGAAATTTTTGCAATATTTTTTGAAATTATATGAAGATAGATGCTTAAAAAAGTATGTGACATAACTCCGTATAAACGTAGTTAATATCCTTTGAAGACGTATACGATATGACGTCATTAAAGAAACTTTAAAAGCTACTAAATATCTAAATTTAACTTTTCTTAAAAATCTAGCATTAGAGTTTTTTTTAATGAATAAATTTCATCGGCAATGCTGATGGGTCCTCTACAGTGTTTCATCGATTTATAAATTTTGCCACTATAGCTAACATGTTCTATCATATAGCCATATAGCAGTAATTAACGTGATATATTGATGCACGCGATAATTCTGGAAATAATGACATTCGAAAATTCCAATTAAGCCAAACGAACACTGTAAACGCAATAAATTCCAGAGTGCATTCTACTACTCTTCCGTACCTGCAGTTTATTTCCCAATAAATCAAATGTGTGTGCGCGCCTATGCTATAAGATCGCACGAGTTCGGTACGAACCGTTTAAACCAATATCCCGGTGTCCTCTCTCTCCTCTCAAAGCAGGAGAATTTTCCCTAAATTTACAGCATAACGATAGTCGCTTAACGGGTCGCGCCAAGTACTAGGCTTCCAATGCAAAAACAAAAAAGGAAAGTTCCCTAATACACACACACACACAGACACAGAGAGTGAAATGCGCACATCAGGGAAGCATCGAAGGGTCGCGTGGCGCGCGTGCATATAAGCGCATAGGAAAAGCTGGCCGACGTTGTCGGCTGCTGCTGCACAAATCCCAATATTTACGAGCGCGCGTCGGGCTGCACAAGAAGGCGCAACAAGTGCGTGCGCCGGCGTAAAACCGGGTTCCACTCTACCCCTCTATATATACACTGTCACGTGCGCCTCTCTCTCTCTCTCTCTATCTCTCTCTCTCTTGCTCCGCAGGTATAAAGAGTATATGTTTTCGCTGTTGTCTATGTATATACATACAGCTATAGAGACTCCCTTGGAGTGTGAGAAGAAGCTAAGTGAGGTGTCCGTGCCTACACTCTACGGGGGTCTATTTCTCCCTCTCTCTCTCTCTCTCGCTCCTTTCTCATAGTCTGCATGCGCACCGCTTTCACCGTGTTTTCCGAAAATTGCGGGGGCCACGCGTCCCGCACGCGTGCGCGCCTCACGCCTCTGTTGCACTACTGCATTCGGACTATGATCGAGTTTGACTTTGTTGAGCGCACTTTTGACACTTGGGACGCCGTGGGAGGCTCGAGAGAGAGAGAGAGAGAGAGAGAGAGAGAGAGAGTCCGGCACGAGGGTGGATGCCTGTTGCGCGTACGCGGAAGAGATCGGGACCTTTAGGCAAGATGCAATAACGCCCTGATTGGCTCTGTGAGGGTATTATTTTACTCATTTGTCATGAAGTAGAGGTCGTCAAGAATCATTAAAGATTTTTGTTTTCATTTATAACCAGCAATGATGGAAACCTGAAGAAGATGGATTGTATAAGTAAAGGATTGACTATCGAAATATATATATTTCGATTGTATATCTCATTTACAGGTTGAACAGGATAATGGACGTTCGTGTATCATACATTGCAAGCTGCGAAAAGCTATAATTTTTAGATATGAGTATTAATTTGGGTTCACTATTTCGTTAATTAAATCCATCAACAGTTCTGTATGAGAGCTGTTTAGTGGCGCTTGGATAAAAAGTGCAGCGAATTCACATTGGTTCGGAAGAATTGGTTTACCTTCCAATAACCCAATAACCAAACAATGGCCTACATAAGAAATTCTAATCGATAATTATACATTAAGATACGATTACTTTTTAAAACAAAGGAGAGACACATTTGAAAATGTATATTATAACTTTGGTACTCTGACCCCACAATAATTCGTATAGACTACAATATCATAAAGCTCTAGAAAATTATCACTCGGAAGAGTCTGCAGTAGATCATAGCATCCTATAGACACAAACTAACCACATAATCCAATTTCCACGTCTAAATAAACTGCACGCAGCAAGTCGGAGCGGTATATAAGTATACATATACAAGCCATGATAATAACTAAAAGCGCGTCGCGCAGTCCTCGTGTATAACGGAGCCGCCGCGCTTGTTTATGTTTATCCGCTCGCGGCGCCACGTCATCGGGTTATACCTATACTTGCAGTCAAGACTCATAGGTTTTCCCATACACGCGCTATGGTCCTGATGCCAGCTCTTCATCTCTCTCTCTCTCTCTCTCTCTCTCTCTCTCTCTCTCTCTCTCGCTCTCTCTTTCTCTCTCTACTCGGAGCGATTCTGTTACCGCATGGTAACCGGTAACCGGTAACCGGATATATCGTCTCGCTCTCTCGACTAATGTGCAAAAGCTAACCTATACGTAAAAGCTAACGTATAAGCAGCCCCTACAAGAGCCAGATGGCAAGCCGAAAAGTTTGGACGGCTCCGACCGCCGATTATGAGGATTATTCAATCAGATTTAGCTCTTCCGCATCTCTTCTCGCAATGCTCTTCTCTCGGTGGAGACTGGAGAGGAGCTGCGAGAGCCTCGTCCCTATACCCGAAATCTATGATGTATAAGTAAGCGTATTTATAAAGTAAGCGGCTTATCGAGAATTTATAATCATTTAATTTGACCATATACTATTGTCGATGGGATTAGGCGGCTATTTTGTCTGTATAGATTCGCGATAGCTTTCGGTTTATAGCGTTTTGGTTATTTGATTGTGGCTCGCTTTCTACTTGTACATGCGTCATCGTACCTTTGCGGTGTGCAGTGCAGTGCATGAATTCATTGGAGTCCGGTTATGAATTGAAAGTAATGCATATACTTATAAATAGAAAGTTAATTTCCGCTCAGCGCGAGTTTTGGCGGCTTATTTTATTTATTAATTTCCACTAGATCTTATAATATATAGTAGTTTAATTCTCATTCAAGATTTGATTTTTTAGTATATTTCTTTGAAATTCCAGCTGTCTGAACTGAAATTGCTATGTATACCTAGTGTGGCTTTCATACGAAATTTTTTATACAAAATTTCACTGCATTTATGCAATTTCTACTGAGTAGATAGTAGAATCTACTACTACAACTTCTTAATCGAGTATTATATATACAGCATTTCAAAGAATACAAATGTATATTTACCTGAATTTGTTTACATTTACGTATTTTTTCAAAAACTGCTGAATCAATATATATTCTGTGCAGTTGTAAGGATAGAATTTTATCTTCTCAGTCATTGTCTTACTTCAGATCACAATTACCTACAGATTTTAATAAATTTTAACGACAAAAATAATCATCCAATACCTAACTATATTTTAGCTAAGACAATGCTTTATTCAATCGGCTGACATTGAATCTCGCGCGGTAAACAAAAGCCAATGAAAAACAATCGGTTTGAGGACACGACAATTTCCAAACTATAAAAGAGCGCTGTATTATATGTATACAAGCCGAGTCTTAAAAAAATAATTATAAAACTATCGAGCGAAAAAAGAAGGGACAAGCAGCAGAAAGCGACAAGAAGGAGAACGCCCGCAAACAAGGCAATATAATAACTCGAAACCATAAGGAAACAATTATTCCTCTTTCATATATATATACCTATATCCTCTTACGTTATACAGCTAAAAGTAATTAGAAGCCGTTAAGCAGTAAATCGAGGGCTTTCCGATGTATAGGTTCTATCGAAGACACGAAGAACGAGCACCGTGAAGTTGAGAAAAGGCCGGGTCGCCCGAAAAAGCGAAAAGATAAAGAAAGAACCGAAGAGAGCGAAGCCGGAAGAGCTGGGCAAAGCCCTCGCGGCTCGAACCTGACCTGCAGCGAAAAGACACCGTCGCCTCGACAGGTTGTTGGCTCTCAAGTCCCAACTGCAGCTGTTTCTCTCATGGATATAATAAATACATATACATATACACACATCGCAGGTATTGAAGGATACGCATCAGCGAAGGAGATGCCTCTGACTATATATTTATGTATAAAGCGCCCTTGCGCACGTGACTGTGTCCGTCCGGATTGCGTAACGACAGATGTCAAGACGCGGTGTCCGAGAGAGAGAAAGAGAAAGAGTGGCCCAAGGCCGGGGATGGAGCGAGTGACTTTGTGCCGGTACAATAAGGAATACCTACTAGGAAACATGATTGGGAGAGTGAAGCTGGTATCGAAGAGTGTCAAAGAGTTAAGGTGATGCGGAAGGATAGAATGAGGACATGAAATTGATACATTTATTTCGGTATGAGTGGACATGTATTACATCCGCTACAATGGGAGAGAGCAGCAATAGTTTGCGATGCTCTTTCTGTGGGTAAATGACTTTTCCATTTTTTTATCTTTTCTATCATAAGAACTTTGTAATATGTATAAAGGTTTATTATTCAGACTATATATGTGTAATATAGTGAATGTAGAATCATATGCGTCAAAGCTAATCTGAAGTATTTCGACTCTGGAATTCATAGATTTAATGTTAAATCTACTAAATTGATCTATTCAATAAATGCATCATTATTTTTTAATTAAAATAGGAATTCGTGTTTTAATTGCAATAAAGACAACATGAAAAAAACATTGAAAAATACATTGCTAATAAAAATTGTTAAAATTAATAATGATTTCTGCATGAACATTTTGATTCTTTAAATGTTTATTTTTCAAAATTCAAACTCATTCATATTTCGCGCCTAAATTGAACAACCGTATCACACAGGTTTTATTTTTCTAACAAATTATATGTTCTAAGATTTTAAAAATGCTCAAAGGGATTTTGAAAATTATAGACTCTAACAATTTTAAATAGTTTTTCCAAATAAGATATTTTTATCAAAATTAATCTTATTAATCGATAGTTGATGACATAAAGCAACTTATTAATAAAGATACAAAATAAAACGTCTTATTATAGATCGGAATAAAAAGTAAGTAGTGCAGGAAAATAATAGAAAGAAAAAGTTACTATACCTATACCTATAATGCAAAAGAAGTGGTCGATGAATGTCGAAGCGAATTTCGGTAGATTCCTGCAGAATTGGAAGAGCTTCCGAGGCGGTTCGGTTTGCAGTGTTCGCACTCGGCGTCGTTCGGGTGCGCCACACTACGGTCAACCTGTTTCGCTCGACTCTGCGCTCTTTTTTCTATATACTTATTATATAAGTACGCCTCCATATTCGATACGCTTTACCGAATATTTGCCTCAAGCTATACGTTCACAATCGATACGAGATGCAACTTTCCGACCCAAACGCACGTGCAGGTAGACACGTAATATTTTCTATATAATATTTTTCCAATCTAGAATAGTGACTAACATATACCTACCTGCAGTAGGCGAGGTAAATTATAATTTTCAAAACTTTATATATTTTCAAAATACTTAATTATTGTAATGATCAAAATGTGAAAATATTAAAATATTTTTTACTCGATCAATTTAAAAATTGGCATGTTATAAAAAAAGATCTAGTTATATTATCCTTCCAATTAAAAATAGAAAAGCTATGAAGAATATTAAGAAAATGAGGCCTACGGTAGCTCGGTCGGTAGAGCGATGGGCTCGTAGTCCGGCGGTCCCGGGTTCCAGCCCAAGTCTCGGCCGATTGACACAAGCACCTCTGTAAAAATATTACATGTGCTTTGTTTACAAACACACCGTAGACCTCCGTCGCTGATTAGCACCGCATGGGAGCATAAATAGAGCGACGTTAAAATTAAAAAAAAAAAAAAAAAAAATATTAAGAAAAAAAAATAGAAACGAATAATAAAATGTATTAATTCTTGGATAAACATTTTGTTTATATCGCAACAACTATCGTTTTTTTTTCTTCGCAAATTCATTGCAATAAATTACAGTGATAGGAGAAAAGACACTGATCCGATGGATCGACTCGAAATCTCTGAAAAGCCATCCACAAAAATGCAAAAAATGTATGCATTGGCAAAGCTACTGTGAGTAACCACAAAGGAACACTTTACCTTCGTATTTATATTTGGATTTTTCCGCTGCACGGGGAATAGAGAGCAGTCCGCAGGGCGTAGCGTTGTCGCATTTCATTATCGACGAATCGGGGAATGCTAGAAAAGTGGGGCTCCGGGTAGGGGGTCTGAGGGGGCTGGGAGGGCATTTTTTGTAATCTTCGCAGCCGCAGCCGCAGCAGCACTTTCCATGATCTTTTTTTTTCATAATATATATATATATATACATATCATACTTACAACTAACATGTAACATATTTATATAACACACAAAACACGCTTTTCGTTAGGCTTCGAGTAGAATCAAAATTAATCGCTCTGCTTTAAATATAAAACGTCTGTCGATAAATCTCGAGAGATATACATAACGAGACACAGAGGAAAAACGTGCATGGAGAGAGAATTAAAAAATAAACGAACGAAAAGCGTGCTTTCAGACAACAATGGCATTATATAATATAAATTAAGCGATAGAGAAGCACAAGATGTAAAAGTGAAATAAAGCGGAGAGAAATAAAAGGGCGACGAGGAGACGCCGATCGCTTCGACGAGTTCTCTTATACGTATACAGCTATATCTCGAAAGTGTTTTGCGCCACCGCAGCCGCTGCCGCCCACCCACGCGTTTCTGGCCCAGTTTTGACTCTCTCTCTCTCTACCGAATTGACAAAACTGAAGCTGGCGCTTTTACGCTCGCTCGACTGCGCGCCCCAAAAACACACGAGTTTCGCGCAATTTTGCCGCTACGTTATTTCGGATTCTTTCGACAAACCCACCGTCTCGCCTCTAGATGTAACGATCGATGATAAACAGATGTAACTTATGCATTTGCGGTGCGTCGATCGTAATTATACCGATATAACAATAACAAACTATTTTTCCATTACAGTTCAATCATTCGAAACAAAAATATTATTATTTACGAAAGAAAATCTTTTATTTTGAATAACACTCAGCTAGATGACGTGATGTAGTCATATTCGCGTCTCGAAAATCTCTTTAAAGTGTAAAAACACGAGATAAAAATAGAGTTGAAAACAAATATACATAGACAGGCTCAAGATATGCGACAGCAGTGAAATGCGGTCGGCGTAGTGCATATGCAACCGAACTCACGCGCAGAGACTGCACAGTATAATTTCTCGGTATATACCCCGGAACTACGCAGACCGCAGAAATCGTTTTTGCCCGGCCTTTTTTCATTCGCGGATCGGCGCACAAACCCAGACGAAGAATGCGAGTGACTCATCAACTGTACCTCGGCTACAGTTTCGTTTACATTCGACGATCCTGAATCGAAATATTTATACCTTAATAGTAAGAATAATATCGATGTATATTATACGTGTTCATAAACGATTGCGAATATAAAATTATTATTTAAAGAAAAGTTACTCTCACAATCGGTGGAGCACAAATTTAAAATCCCAGAATATATTCATTTCCACAGTACTTCTCTTAGCTGGAGAGAACCGACCAATTTCTTATTCAACTGTTAAAAAATCTCATTTGACATCGCAAGTATTATCAAATGAAAAACCGTTCCAGCTAGGTTCGCAGCCGCGCAGAAAAGCCAGCGATACCCCACCTGTGAAAAAGTCTAATTTGTTCGTCAAAGAGATCGCGCGAGAACATCGATGGCCAACAGCAGCAGCAGCAGCAGCAGCAGCAGCAGCAGCAGCAACAGCAGCAGCAGTAGCAGCGCTAACGAGCGTCGCTCAGATTACAGATATACGCGTAATTTGCGAGCGTCATCTCCTCGGTTGCCCATCGGCGCCTATATCGATCTGTCAATCTCGTACGCCCGCGGCTCTGCGTTGCTCCTATATATACATATATGCATAGGACGCGCGCGACGTGCTGTGTGTTATCAGACGCCTGTGTGTGCCCGCATATGCGTGTTCGTACGTGGCCGTGAGATGCGGCTTCCGCACACGCTCTGCTTGTGTATTCCTATTGGTACTCGACTCTCGAAGGAGACATAGTAATCTCGCCGAATTCGCTACAAACAGCTGCTAGTATGCATATGCAGAAAAAATTCATTTCCGCGTGGTGTACATAAAGTAAGAAAGTTCTGATAAACAAAACTACTGTGCTCTGTTTGACAATGAGTTTAGAAACATTTTCAGAAACATGAACTATTTAAAACTTCGTTTAAAGTTCGATTGATTGCATAGACATTGGATTCTTATTCGTGTGTCCCGTGAAATCGGTACCGAAGATTGTAGTGCGCAAGCTTAGTCTGTTTTTTTTTTGCTTAATTAGATTTATTAGTTTAAACTGATGTATAAAAAATTATCGAATAAACAAGAAACGCAAGTGCATTGCAATTTTAAAGTGGCACTTGGCAATAACCTTTGGTTTCTCGGTCTTGTCAAATATTTATATACACCTTATATAACACCTAATTATTTTTTACATAAACGTTGTAAAGATAACAATTTCATCATCAGATAATGTACAACTTATTATCATTATCATTATCATCAACGCATTTTCGGCCTGAAATTTTTTAAATCCGACGTCCGCAGTAGTATTTTGAACGCATATAAGTAGACAAAACTAATCGAATCTCGTATTTCGAGCGTGCGTGTACTTTTACACTCACACACATATACGCAAATCGAGTTGAACCACCTTTACAAACTTGCGCTCGAGTGTGTATTCAAACCTCCTTGTTTACGTGAGGCTGTAAAAAAAAACATTATCTCTCAATGACGCAATACATTTTGTAATACACAAAACACATCTCTATATATGTGAGCTATATGTATTCGAGGTAAATTAGCATTATTAATCATTCGCGTTATAAATCAACTGAATTTTTGGTCGATATCTGAGGTTGAAATCTAATAAACATTATGCCAATGATATTATATTAAGCGATTTGTGGACCTGATACTACAATCGAACTCTCTAGAATATGCCGATTAGTATTAAAATGCTCATAAATTAATTTTGAATTATAGTATCGCTTTTTGAATAGAGTCGATAAAAGTTCATTGCTAAAAATCAAACACACTTGTTTAATTAAAACATTTATATTTACGCTCTGTATAGACGTCTTTTCTTTATTATGCATATTTCGATTATAATCTTTATAATGCATTATTCAACAACGCAGATATGTAAAAAAAATATATGAGAAGCGATTTTTACAAAAAATTTTGATAGGTCCCTAACATCATTCTATAACAAACATTAATAAATTACATAAATAATATCGCAAAGCTAAAGTACGCATACTAACGTGACGAAATAATCAAACTTTAATATTCACATATAAAATCTATAGCAAACAAGAATAAAAGCATTCTTTTTGTCTAGTACAATTACATTAACGAAATTGAGAAATAGAGAATCAATTACTTAATTGGAACATATCCTCTGGTACAATAGAACACCTTACAACAATATGTTCGAGAGACGCGTCACACGTGCGCGCACACACGTGCAAAGTCAATATATATAGAAGCGCATTTACGCGGAGTGGCAAGAAAGAGGTTAAAGCTTCAGGTCTCGTCTAGAAATGAGAGGAAAAAGAAACGAGACAAGGATCAGCGGATGATACCGTCCCCCAGGTTCCTACGTGCGTGCAGGAAACGTGGCTGTGAACAGTCGCAATCTCACATATGGCACACCTATATATATACCTAAACTACTAGCGGGATGCTTGCCGCTGTCTGGTCAGGAAATCGCGCGCGTATAATACAGCAGACAGAGCCGAGACAGAGAGAGAGAGAGAGAGAGAGAGAGAGAGAGAGAGAATAGTTCGCACACATCAGGGTTAATGAGAACGATCGAGAGGGAGAGTGAATCTGCATACAGTATAGTATAGTATAGCTGACTGGAAGAAAAAGACAGAGAGAAGTGCGCGTGTGTGTGTGGTTTGCGCACACGTGTGCATACGCACGCGCATATATACAGGC
>UELV01125969.1:2487-14573 GCA_900490015.1 Megastigmus stigmatizans | reverse complement strand
TATATATATATGTCGGTTGATAAAGATTGAAAACAATTTGGGAAAACATTTTGCCATTTTCCAAGCACTCTCTATAATAGCAACAAGGAAAAGTGGAAATTTCAAACATATATAAAAGCGTTTGTCCGTCAGCGGCGAAACATGGAGAATGAAGAGTGAAAATTGAAATAGTTAGGGGAGCAACAACTAGCCGTCGCTACGACACATTTCCTCGTTAGAGCGATAATAAGCCATTGGGAAAGAGCGCGGTAGCGGAGGGTCGAGGCAGTACAGCAGCGGATAGGGTCGGTCGCTCGAAATCATCAGTTTAGCATCGCTCGCGCCAATCGCCAAGCGCCAACTCGGGCGGACTGCTGCTGCTGCTGCTGCTGCTACTGCGCGATCCATAATTTAAGTGAACGCAATGGATCACATCGCGAGGCGGAGTTAATCAGGATCGAAGGTAATAGATGAGAGTGGCGCAGCCTGCTGTTGCCTGCGCAGGAATGACGCGCGCGCTCTCGCCTATGACGTACGCCGAACGCTCGAATGAATTTCAGCGAGGTGTCGTCGCTGGCCTGGTGGCAGCTTTGTATGCCTGTCTGTGCGAGCGCCTCCGCTACCTAGTACCTTTCCTACATATATATCGGGGCATAACAGAATCAAGTGGCAACATGGCAACTCCAAGACTCCAAGAAGTCGGCTGGCTGCGTGTTAACTCTTTGCGCTTGATCTTATTTCTCCTGCGCTGCTGCTTGCTTGACGGCTATCCGATAACGCGTCCGATAACGTCGCTATGCAGACGTGCAGTCTTTTACCGCTCGCTTCCTGCCCCCCAAGATTTCAACCTACATTCTTGCACGACTATCATTTGTTTCGGCTCACGAGAACTTTGGCATTCGGCGCCGCCTGCGATTTATCTTCCCATGAGCTTTTCCAATACTTCCTCCTTTTGTTATCGATCGCATTGCTCCTTGCGTGTCTCCTTCTTGTCTGCTCCATTCTTATTAAGCTAATGAGGCAATTGCTGTTCTTTTCTTACCTTCTTGAAATTTTTCTTTGTTTCAATTGTTTTCGATCAGTTTTGTTTCTCTTAGCGAAAAACTTTTTTTCTTTTATTACTTAAAATTACACGTGTGTAAAGTAATTGTTTTGTACAAAACATGCCATTATATGAAGATAATAAGCGGTAATCTAAATACCTTCACATGCAGCTGACAATGGCTGCGCACACACACGCATACATAGAAACACAAGTAAAAAACTCTGAAAGGTTACTATATATGTGAGGCAACCGTAACCGATTTTCTCAGTACGACGTCGACCGTCGGAGGGTTAACATTGTAAGCAGTGGTCAGGTAGTCAAATACATCGGATGCATGCAAGTGTACTTGGACCACACACGTACACACTGAGAAAAAAGATTCTTTTAAAATAAAGGTTTTTTCGATAATAATACTTGTGAAATATAAGAATATAAAGGATAATGACCATTCGAAAAAATTAAACAGTAAAGTAAATATTGGTGTAGAGTAGATGTAGGTATACTGAGCTGCAATACTAGTGAGGAAAGAACCTCGACAGATCAAAGGTTCGGACGAGTAGGTTTTCTATGACTATCTTTTGCCTACTCGTCATAAGTGCACGAAAAAGAAGCGCATCGGGGATGGTATCGCCAGGGATTCCCTCTGTAGTTTTATAGGACGGCACTGCAGTTGTATGAAAAATACAATTATTTAGTCGGAATGTAATTCAAAATGATGATTGAAGAAAAAGATGGATCGGCACAAATTACAACTAAAACATAATGGAGATAATTTAGGTTCCAAGAATCAGCTCTGAATTCTCAGTAAATTTACAAGGCAAACTAAGCGCACAGAGTAGGATATTTGTAGAAAGCCTGCAAGTACTCTATGTATGGTACGTCGTTATCATTCTGCAAAGTTTGCTCTAGCCCACAGAATGTCTAATAGGGTAATGCATAATTTTTATGCGCTCGTCTTAAATTGTCTGGAACGATTATTTTTACATAATTTATATAGTCTTTATAACTTTTCGATTTCTCGTCAAGTTTTTCGCGTTTAAAATTACTAAATAATACGTGCAGACGATAACGAATTCAAAGCGTTGTTAAAGCCAGAGCGAAATACTTCTTTTGACCAGCTGCAGCCCCTTTTCCTACGACCAATATATTCATCTTTATAAGTACTACATAGGCCAAGCTTGCAGGTAGCGAACGCTGTCAACTACCGGCATCGTTCAAAATTGTTGTATTTAATAACGAGCTGACGACAGTAGCTTACAAATGGTTCGACGCATTTGGCGGGGCTACATATTCAATACGGTCTGAAAGCGCGCTCTATATCACGCGTACAAACGAATCGGTGGCAAAGCTGAACGTTACACGTGCATAACAGCAGCAGCAGCAGCAGCAGGTTATCGTGGTGTTGTCAAACGTATGCACGCGCCTCGGTTCGTGTATGTGCACTGCGCGCCTCGTATATAACAGAGGAGAGGAGAGGAAAAAAAAAGAAGAAGAGCGGAGCCCATGCATGTATGTACACGCAAAATTGACAGTTTTGTTTTCTCCGTTGTGTACACGAGATATACTGCGTGCACACACACGCGTACACGGGCTATAGATCCATACGTGCGCTTGGCAACATTCTGATAACTGGCGCATATAGCCGCGTATAGCTGTAGTGGGGGTATGCAGTGACAGTGAGCTTTGCAGTTGACTACGTGCATGTATGAACACGATATATACGCGGCATACGCATACAAGTAACGAAATATCGTATTTCCGACGAATCTGGAACTGCAGTGCCGCTAGACACGCGTGGACCTAAATTCGAACTGTTTCTCCGCGTCGGAGGGGAGACTTTATTTCCTTTTTCTTACGACTATTGCTAAGAAAGAGAGAGTAAGAACGAGAAAACCGAGCATCGGGAGCTGGTAATTACCACGCAATGCTAACTTATGCGTGCGCAGTTTAACGCTTGTGTGCGTGTAAGCGACGCTCGCGGGGAGGGCTGGGATTATTAACAGCAGTGCGGAACTTGCTCGGCGGTTCATTGGATAAAGTGCAAGCTGCTAGAGAATTTCCGTCACGCGAAACTTTTTTCCCTCTATCTAGTGGCTTGAGAGTCTAAGGAGGTTAGAAAAAAGCTTGGGAGCATTGTTGATTTTGCATACGCATTAATTAGCAAAACTCGACTAGACGATTCATTTTGCATTTTTGTTCTTCGCTTTACATATTTATTCGTATTGCGTACCGTTTCAATGGCTCAAGAATCGCTGTAGGCAAGAAATTGAGCGAATTGCAGTTGTAAATTAGCAAGAACGTATCTTTTGACGAAGTACAATCATTTCAATTTATTTTATTGTATACATTTTATTCAATTCATATAGCTAATGATTTTACATTCTTTTTAATTTGCTTTGGAAAATAAAATATTTATTTTGAAAGTTGATATTTTCAACTGCACGTAGATTGCTTTTGCACTTGATCTGATTTAAAAATAAATATCATATACATGCTAACAATGTCACTTGATTATAAATTAGTGTTCATAGTAATTAATTAATTTAAAATAATATAATAAGCGATACGAGAAAATACATCGCAATATAAGTAATATATTCAGAAAGGATCGTGTATATATAATTAGCGCACAGGCATAATGAAACAAATCTTCATGTGGAGAGAATGCAAGGTCAATATTGTAGGACATGTATAAAGAACGGGGAAACAAACAAGAGCTCGACAGAAGTACATAACATAATTTGGCGTAGAGAGAGAGAGAGAGAGAGAGAGAGAGAGAGAGAGAGAGAGCCGGGCAGCTCTCGTTTCTTTTTCAAAGACCAAAGTTTTTAAAGGAAAAATATAATTACCAAGCTTTATCATTTTATTAGATTTTCTTTTTAGACTGCTACTCTAAACTTGAAAAACACCGAATTTCTCTATATAATTTTCAAGCAGAGTAAAAGCTGCACGCCATATAGAGATTTATTTATGAAATGCTTTGAGCTCTGCAGCTATAATTATAATTAATAATTGCTAATTTCAAATGATTTTACCACTAGTGTGCACTTGAAAAAGTAATGAATACATATAGTATATATAGCGATTTATAAATTTAGCGCTATATCAAGAACTAGCAGAGAGGTAATAAATTTTCCTGCTCACATATTAAAAATACTTTAGCTCTGCACAAAGAGCGAGCTGCTAACGTATAGAAGCAGAGGCAATATGGCCGCACCGCGTTGCTGTCATACATTTAGCTTGCCGGGTATCTATAGTCGAGGCGAGCTTTTCCACAACAAACATGAAATCAAAACATTCTCCAGGTGTAAATTAAAAATGAATATTCATGTCAAAGAAAGTTTCTCAGAGGCTTCCCCAGAGGCTTGGAATAAGCGTGGAAAGGCGAGATGTTTTCAAGTGGTCGGAAGGGGCAGGCATGTAGGCAGGCAACGAACGCGGGGCGATATTTCTAGAGCCATCAGCGCCAATAGGTCCTTCTTGTCCTCGTTTTAGTCATTATTTTCCAATGTCGCCGGCAATATGTTCGCATTGAGGAAAGTTCGACCTACTCTTCGGACTGCTACTAGCACTACTTCCCCCTATGCTTGGCTCCTGGATAATCCTCGAAACTTTTAGCTGAACCCTCCTCTTGGAGTGCCTTTTCGAGTTGCCACTTGGCGCTAGACGCACGCTCGCTCCCTGCTGCAGCCTCTCTCTCTCTCTCTCTCTCTCTCTGCTTTCTCATGTCTCCTCAGCTCTCTCTCTCTCTCCCTCTTCCTCTATAAGCCTAGTACGTCACTCTCTCCCCAACCTCCCTTTCATACTAGCTTGATAAACGTAATCTGCGTAATATGTGATAGTGGCGATTATTACAGCGAGAGTTGTCAAGAGTCGAGTTAGTAAAACGAGTTCCAATACCTCTGACGAAATTCATGACCCTTATTGGCTTTATTATACCTCCAATGTGTACGTTTACACACTGTAGGATAGCCTGAAAGTTAGTTTCTAGGAAATCTTGGAGTCTCGTAGTCAGGAATTGCTTTTTAATTGACAGTTGCAGCGAAGGTTGAAAGCTACTTTATTTGTCCTGTACTTTAAGTAATGATAGACATACTGGAAGAGTACTTGGAGTGAACGTCACCTGCTCATTTATTTTCAGAAATATTCTAACTTTATGTATCTAATCAAAAGACACGTAAGAGCACTAAAATAATACAAGTGATTGTTGGACCTGACATAAAGTGTTCCTTATTCTTGACACTTACATCTCCCAAGTACGTATAAAAACGTTAAGTTAGTACTAGCACTCAAAAACAATTGGTTGTAATTAAAATCTAAATTTTGAATATTAATTATTACAATAAGTGAGGCGCGAGAAAGTGCCAAGTATAAATAAATCCGAAATTGGCTTAGTTTACAGGAAATTTTCGCTTTATTGTAAAAGCTAAAAATTCAATTAATAGCTAATGAAATCCCCGGGTAATGAGAGTTAATTTTCTATCATTAACAACTTTGGATATTCGACTAGTGGAGATTATTAAAGTTCGGAAGTGGTTACGCTTTGCGTAAGGCTCACTTGCAGTCTAGTGTAAGTGGAATACAGGACGACGTAATCCGTATCGTGGTTCGGATAATACTGTCCTAAAACTTGACGTTTAACCATAAATTTTCGGGAAATTCAGGTAGCTCCTGCACTGGCCGGACTTCTCGCAGCTAAGCTTCTCTCTCGTCCTCTACCTCGTCCTCTCTCGTCCACTCTCCTTCCTCCTCTCTCCTCAACCAGCTCTACATCCGCCCTCACCTCCCCTCCGGCCTTCGAATTTTCCTCTCCGCAGTTCTTGCGCGCCTCGAAACGCCTGCTTTTATTAGCGGCGTAAAAGCGCTCTATTAAGAACATAAACATTTGGAAATATTGTTATTGAAGTCGTCCGGACACTACGCGCAGCAGCTCCGTCTTTTTCGAAAACTAATTTAAAATTTAATCTTTGAGGCATGAAATTCCAACGTGCATTCCATGTTTTATTTTTCTCCTTTTACCTCAATTTGTATTCGGTGCTTAGATATGTGCGCCGTCCATCAAATTTTAATCCATTTCGATCATTAATTTCAAAATATACATGAATGTGTTTTGTCATCATTAAACAATTCACATAATTACTCGTATAAGCTTACGTTTTTGCTAGCTCTAGTACCAGCTTATTGTATGCCACATTGACGTTTCATTATACACTCTTAATATATCTCTTCATTTCCTTTATTAATGTATGAAAATGCTTATTTCAATGAAATTAATTGAATAATAATTATAATTAAACCGTTTATCGGATTATGATTGCAAGATAAATAGACTAAAAAAGCGTTTTCAATGGTACATATTATATTATAGTATATTTCAATTCATACTAGTTCGATGTCCACAAGTAGTTATAGATATGCTGTAGTCAGACATTCCAAATGTTTATTCCCCTTTTAGCTATTTACCTTTAAGATTGTTTATGCAATGTAAGTTAATGTTTCTATGTACCTATTATCTATGCAATAGAGCACGCGAAAAATTTTAAAAATAATTTAAAGGTTTGACATAGTTTAATTATTTTAAGTTTTTATTTTTTCTAAATATAGACTTTCATTGTGTGTAATGAACATTTGCTAACACAGTATATTGCCAATAAAATATGAACCATGTCTTCCGTGACTTGGCCCCTAATTTTCACAGCAGTCACCCCAAAGTTTATCTGTACCAGCTACTTCAACCTCTTGCCTCGTTCTAAATTTCGCATACAGGTATACAAAAAAGGGTAGTCTTGGTAGGAAAAGTTTGCAAGTTCACTTCGAGTCCATTTCTGGTCGTATAAATAAAAATCTGTCGTAATGAAGTTTCGACGACTACTTATTTGCTGTTATATACAAACAGAGTCGCGTGATATGAGCCAAGGTTGGTACAGCGTCAAAGAGGCAAAAGCGCAAGCACAGGGGCTAGTTTACTCGGTCTATCAAATTGAGTAGCGCTAATTTCTCAGAGCCCGAGAGAGAGAGAGAGAGAGAGAGAGAGAGAGAGAGAGAGAAGGAGAGCTGAGTTTGGTCGACGTCGTCGAGAGAGTCGGAGACGTCTGAAGGACATTAATAAACAGGCGCGCACCGCCTCAGAGTCGGGAGAGCTAAATGAGACTCTGCGTAGTGAGGATGTGTCCCACATCCTCCTGATACTAGTCTATTCTGCGCTAGAGTAGAACAGACTGAGCTAGCGAGACACTTAAGGCAAGAGAAATAGAGCAGCTTGTGTAAAATTTATTAGACGAGTCAAGATCTAAAAGCTGTAGTCTTAGGCACAGCGTCTCTGCACGGCTAAGAGATTATGCATCTTCGAATCTTTTAAAGGCAGCACTTTAATAAAGTTATTGCATCTCAGGCGCATGCCAGTCTTGATTTTTAAATTGTAATAAATCGACTTTTCTCGATGTCTCGATTAACAACGTTCGCGCGCTTTTTAACGCTACTACTTCCGTTTCTCGGACTGGACGTGTTTGCACGCATCACGTCGACAGCTCTACGTTTTGCGTTTGACCAATTCAAAATATTTAATTTGAAGGAATTGTATATCTGGAAAGGTATGTTTGCTGAAGAATTTTCCCACTTGAAATTGCTATAGATATATTTGGATATTGCTGAACGGAAGTTTGATGGTAAAGTTGGAAGCGCAATTCTGAAAATAATTTGAACTGGTTCATTGGGGGAACGGACCGCGAGGCGATTCCGTTTAAGGACAAAAAGCTGCGGCCGGACGTAGCCAAAGCAAACGGAAATGCAGTCGCGCCTAAGAAAATAAAAGTTTAGTCGCGCGGCGCGTCTAAATGGGAGCGCGGAGCTGCTCGCAGGTAAAATTTTCCAAGCAATTGCCCAAGCGCGTCCGCGGCAAGATTTGCACACGAAAATAAGTAAATTCAAAACTAAAAGATTAAATTTGTTTTGAAAATTTATACGCTTTATAAATTCCATTAGGAAATCGGTGGTGGCGCAGCGCTGGAGCACTGGAGCAGCGACGCTGGCGGGTGGCGGGTGGCGAGGCAGTGAGCCGTCTCGAGCTAAGATTCATTTAGAGTTGAAATTATCCTTGCGCTGCGCGCGGTACTTCGTCTTTTCGTCCGTCTCCTTTTCCCCCTCCCTCCCACCCGCCCATCCACCCTCGCAGCGCTGCTGCCTCTCGCTCCTTCTCATTCATTCTCCTTTCCTCTGCACTCCTTTATCGTTTGGCCAAAACGAGGAAACAATCCTTCAGGAAAGATGAATGGCAGCGGCCTTAATGGCCTTTTGCAAAGGTGGCTTCCGCGAATATAAGTGAAACGCTGAAATTTACCGATCGTTGCACGGTAGCCGAGAGAGAGAGAGAGAGAGAGAGAGAGAGAGAGATGGACTCCCCGTCGTGATGAGAGAGTTGGGAAAGGGAGAGAAAGAAAGAAAGAACAGTCTCCTGCTTGTTCATTCAACTACTACCTCTCGCTACAGCAGCTTGCAAAATATTATGCAAAGCCAACGGCTCGAGGCGTTGGACGAGGAGGGCAGAAGAAAAGGAAGAAGGACTCACGCAGAGGCAACGCTCGCATTATGTTCCCGATTATAGTGAAGGCCGATTCGGTGCAATAAAATATTGCGTAAGCCACGTACATGGCGATCAAGAGGATAGTTTAGGCTCGCATTTTTTGTTTCCACTGACTTAAGTCGATAAAAAGATAGAGCACGTGGCATATTCGCAAAAAGACGATATCGCGGACGAAATAAGACATAGAACCGGCCAATAAAACAAAAGCGAGCGAAAAGGCACACAACATTAATATTGAATGTATGTAATCGTCTAAGGCGTCCGAGAGAGGTACGAGTAAATGGAATGTCGCGTTGCCTAGCAACACAAATAAATCATTGAAAAAATACGTGGTTTATTCTATAAAGTGAAAACCAAGACTTCGTCAATTGTAAAAGGATAGCCTAACCTTTCACTTCAATAAAGTTTCAGTTTGATTTAAACTTGATTTTTCTTTTATTAAACACATTGTGATATAATAATTATACAACCGCCGCTGGCCCTCGCCAAAGTAGAAATCAACTGATAAACAACTTCGCAACGCCAACTTCATTTAAGTTCTTCATCCAGTCGCGCACAGGCTAAGTTCTGCCTCATTTCTCACCTCTCTCTCTCTCTCTCTCTCTCTCTCTCTCTCTCTCTCTCTCTCATTCGCTGTGCGCAAACTTTCCATATCAAGCATTGATGAAGGAGAATGAGGAGAAGCAGAGAGAAAAGGTCGGCCTCTCCTAGTCCACAACGATTTGACGCAAAAACTGTTCTGTTTTCTCCGGGCGAAAGACCGGTTTTGTTTAAGATTGATTTTCTATTCGCGGACTGCATTGATTTTGAAATCACTGCACTCGTAGGGAACTATGAAGAAGTAACCTAAACTCGATCTAGCCACTTCTACATTTCGAAGCTAAAAAAAAATTCTAATGCGACGAGATGTTTGAAATTAGTTTGATGATTAGTTTTCCTTTTCAAAGGAACATACAAATGAAATCATTTTTTACTGCACAAAAAAGTATTAGACTTAAAAAAATTTTGATCCTCTAACGTAACCGGAAAGTTGAAAAAAATTACTTTAAAATCAATGTCATTCTATACTCGTCTGTTTCTACTTACATATATTAAACATAGGGTAATACGTCTGTTTTCAGTAAGTTTTTTTTTTTAATTAAAAATCTTTTTATACACTAAGTGAATATATCATAGGTTAACCTTGAAATTTTAATGCGAACTAGTATCGGGAAGTTTTTTTAGTTGCAAGTGTTATATTCAACTTCCACAAACACACGTATATTGTAGTCAAGCCAACCGATGCGGTAAGTAAACATTTATAGAGCTGATGAAGAGACGCGCTCGCGTTCTTCTCCTTTCGCGCTCGGCGCGAGCGCTTGCTCGAGATCGCTGCGTCGTAATAGACAGGCTAACGCGTCGCGTTCAACTTTATACTACCATATTTATACACTGAGAAAAATGTTATAGTAAATTATATTATAAGCTTAGCAGAAATTACTATAATGCATGACAGCGGTGAGACATACTTTCAATGTAATAAAATTTACTATATTACATAATAAATTTTAAATTTCATTCAACTGAATAATTTTAGGGTATGAGTAACAAAAGAATTTCATTATTCATATCTACTTACATGTAAAGTGTCACTCTTTGAAATTTGAAGCAGGTTATGTAATGGGAGTTTGAATACACAATTAATGAAATAAACAAATATTACGATACGCATGCTTTTTATAAATGTCAACGATGTATACGGCCTGTCTACAACACTAACTTTTAATAACCACGTACCTAACCTAAATAACGCTTTTTATACGCAACTTTTCGCATACTCGGTATTTATCAAATCGTTCTTATATACTAATCGACCATAATTAAGTATCATGATTAGCGATAAGTGTGGAGGAAATTTCGAATACTTAACTAATAATAAAATACTTACGATCTAATAGTTTTGCGATTCCTCTCAAATCTCGATATCACGTACTTTTTTTTATAATTTCACTTTGTGGCAAAACAAAAACGCCGCAACTCATACCTTATGCTAACGACCGCAACGACGCGTGTTCAGCGATTTTCACGCGCCATTGGAGAGTCCTAACTTAACCAGACAATTAGCGCAGAACATATCAAACAGGAAAATACTTTTTACTATGTTCTGTATTAAAACTTCTTACTTTCAGATGGTTATTTTTAAAAATGACACTTTTTGATATGTTTGTAATAATTTTTACTATGTTACAAAATAAAAATTATACTATGCTATAATTGTAACCAATTTTTATAATGTTAAGTAGTACTTTTTATTCGATGTTATAATATCTTTAATAATTAGCAGTTACAAAAATTATTAAAAATGTATTAATAATTTATACACTCATAATAAAAATCGACATAAAGGAAGTAAGTCTCACCGTTACTAAACATTATAGTAATTTTTCTGAAACTTATAATAAATCTTATTGTAACATTTTTCTCAGTGTATATACTCTTCAATTCGTTATATTTATCATTGTTATAGTAACAGTTGTTATAGTTATAATACATAATTATTTATTAAACCTGTTCCGTCAAATACGGCTCACTTATTTTAGTCAGATTATTTAAACATTCCTTATACCTCAAAAACCCGCCCGCGCAAACCGATTTTACTCGACCTCCAGTAGACCTCAAAAAAAAAACTTGTTAAGCTGGATTGTCGAATATGTTATCCCGTTTTAACTGGGTAGAAACTCTGGAATGGCAAAAGGTGAATTATCTTGCTATTCTTGAATTTGAAACATAAAAAATATCCCAGCTTAATTAAACCTGCTTTGCGCTTATAGATGGAGAAACGGGATTGCGTTATACACTTTAATATAATGTGCAGTGCGGAGGAGGGACTCATCGAGCTTCTCTCTCTCTCTCTTTCTCTCGTGGTCACGACGAGCAGTGGTCTGTATTCTGGCTGGGATGTAGTTAAGAACCGGAACTTTCCGCCACATTGTCACGAGCCAGAGAGAAAAAGGGACAAAAAGAGAAAAAGAGAGAGGCCAAGATATAGTGCAGGAAAAAAGAAAGAGATAAATAGATTTTATTTGTAATTCGAATTTACAAAATAGAATTCGGCGTACTATAAAATATAAGAAAATGGAAAAGACGGTGTAATACTGAAGTTGAAATTACTTAAAGCTTAAACTAATAGTGATATTAGAGGTGCGAGTATGAAAAAATGCGATAAAAAAAAACAAAAGTACAAGTAAATACATTATACAGAGAGGATAGAACCTTGATTGCATCTTATTTACGCATGCACACGGAGTCTAAAATAAATATCGATATATTCCGCATAGAAAGTACGCTAGATTAAAACAAATAGATAAGACGGGGAAAATAAAATAATGAGAAGCCAAATGCCGAGCGTATAAAAAATTAAAAAATTCAAGAAATTCGTGGGCAGGTCAGCCCAAGTCGAAAAAAAGAGTGTGTGGGAGAGAGAGAGTGAGTAGGGGGGGGGGG
>UELV01125968.1:0-10229 GCA_900490015.1 Megastigmus stigmatizans | reverse complement strand
ATCTAAGACGCTCTGTGATATTACTTTTAAGGTTCGAGACATATGTTAAGACTGATTTTTGAGACTGATCAAGTTATTATGCCTGTGATATCATGGAAAGACTGAATGCAATTTTATTATAAGACTGATAAAGCCTATTATTGTGAAGGTTTAATATTTGAAATGTATTTTTGTATTCGATTGTATCATTTTTGTATGCATATACAAATAAAAGAATATCTATCTATCTATCTATCTATCTCTCTCTCTCTCTCTGGATCTGCCGGCTGCCCGCTCACTCAGTGCTGCTACTACTGGCCTGAGTGACTGTGTTTTTCCACCTGAAGCAGAACTGGCTGCATCTCTTCCGTCTCTGGACGTCCAGCTACTCGAGGCATTGAAGGAGGGCTGTTTTTAACCTGGAAAATGGCACTAGTTGTACCGATACTTTGCGCTTCTTGTCCTGCCTCTGCCAGGTATGAACAAGCGACCCTGCCATACCTGTAATAACAGCGTCCCTCGCAGGCCAGGTTCTTTAGTGCAGTGCACCAGCTGCTTCAGTGTCATCCATACCGAGTACTGCGACGAGGCCTGGTTCATCATCCCTCACACAATACGGCGCTGCACTACGGCCGCGCCGAGTGGCCTGGCCACTCCCACTTCAAAACCGCCAAACAAACGCCTGGCCTCCCCACTCTCGCCATCATCTGAGCAGGTCGCTAAGCAGGTTTGTTACAACGACCGCCCGCCTAGCTCTACTGACTCTTCGCCGAACTCTTCTCCATCTTCAGTTCCAGAAACTCTTCAAATCGATAAAGTGGACGAAAGCGCCCCAGTCTGGTTCTCAAAATGAGTCTCGAGCTACCGGGACGAATTCAGAACCGAGATAGGCGGTCTAAAGGCCGATATGGGTGCCTTAAAAAGCGACATAGGCACCTTAAAAGCTGATGTGGGCACCATAAAGACCGAGCTCTCGCAGGTACGGGCTGATCTGAACTCAGTGCTCCAGGCTCAGACAGACTCTCAAGTAGAGGTCACTGCACTTTCCACGCACGTTGAAAATTTGGAAACTCGCGTCAAAAACAGAGGCTGTCCCATCGACTAGGGGCGCGCGCGACTTGAGCTGTCAAGACACCTGCAAGGTCTTGCTCTCCGGCATCCCCCACACGATCGCACAAACCAACCTAGAGATCGCGCAACAAGTCCTAACCAAAATTGGTCTGCTTCTCCTCGTCAACTCAATCGCAGAAATCAGAGACTGGCTTCCGGGTAACCCGCGAGCCATTGCTCCAGCTTTTCCGCCGCCTTCAGGAAGCTCAGCACTACCGGCGAAACCAATCGCGCGCTTGGACTGTCGAGCCATAGTTTTACGTTTCCTATCACCTCAGAATCGCGATCTTATCATTTCGCGCTCTGCCAAACTACGAGAATTATCTGGCGATGCGGTTATGGGCAGCGGTGGACCCTCGCGAATTTTGATTCGCGTACTATGGCCGAAGCCAGTGCACACATTTTTCAATCGAGTCCTAGAGGCGCAGCGGCGGCTCAACTACGCGCGACCAGTTGTACGCGACTTCACGGTCTGTATGCGCGCCACCATGTCTAGCCCACTAATGTCCGTTACTACTGAAGTGGACTTTCACTCGCTCGCGCCCCTACGACGTACAACCTGAATGCTATGGGGTCGGCCACTCACTCTAGACATATCCTCGAACCATTATAACAACTCTCAAAATTTTCATAATAACCTGCCGCCTTACGGCTCAAGTCTATCCGTAAATTCCATTTCAATCTCTCATATAAACGTAAATAGACTTAAATCACATTTCGTGCTCATCGAAGCGCATTTCTTTCTGTCACTGAAACTTTTTTGACACAGCATGATGCAGATTCTGTCCTTTAATTGCCAGACCATTCATTCTACCATCTTGACAGAGTCGGCAATGAGGTTGGCGGTGTTGGCGCCTACATCAGGGATGTATTTAAGGTGAAGATACTCGGTTAGTCTGACCACACGTACGATAATACTCCTGAATTTTTAATTTTCGAGATCTCGCACCTTAACAACTCTCTCCTTTTCTCGGTTGTGTATAAGCGGCCGAGCGCCACAGTCCTCCCATCTTCATTCGCTTATTAATTCTCTCTCTCCTTTTCTCGTCCCATCTGACCCAACTTATCATTCTATGCAAAGAGACCACATAGCGCACACCTGGCTTGACCACTTCATCACTCACGACTCTTCCTCAATCACAAACTACTCAAAAACGGATTCACCATTTATTGTAGGCCACGATCTTATAAATATCAAAATCAATTTCTCTGCCCCTCTCGCAGTGCAGAAAGCCATTCTCTCACGTTCGCTCGACCCTTTTTCCATCAACCGCTTGACCTAAGCACTTCTCTCTCATTTTGATCATCGTCTCTTGGCCGACCCGCAAAATATTCTCTCTAGCAATCGCTCCTCAGCACCATCACTCGCTCCTTTACTTTCATCGTACGTTAACACGCTCTCTGACTTTATCTCCAATCACGCCATCTCGGCATTCAACGAGGTGGCCCCTCTTCGCTCAATCACCAGCACGAGCTCCCGCAAGCCTTGGGTCACGCAAGACATTCGGCGTCTCATGCGTGAGCGGGACAAGCGCTATAAAGTCGCAAAAAGATCGGGCTTACATCGTGATTATGAGCGATTCAAAGCAGCGCGTAGTATCGACAGCAATTTGCTTGACTCTTGCAAAAATAACCGCCTCGCGAACGCACCCACCTCTGCGACTAAATGACGCGTGCTGAGGAGAATGGGTTCACGAGAGCCCCCCGCGTGTCGCCCTTCACACACTTTTCCGGCTCCGACCTAAACAGGCATTACGCCAGCATGGCCTCAGACGCAGAGCCTCTCTCACCTGCTATTCTTCAGAGGTTTGCGCTAGAGTCTCCCTCTGCCCCGGCTGATCAGTTATTCAGTTTCTCGACAGTTTCGCAGCGAGAAGTCTTGCTGGCCATCCGTAGGTCAACCTCTAAGGCCACTGACCCCGACAGCATCTCGGCGCAAATGCTAAAACTAGCGGCTCCACTGCTAGCCTCTCCTCTCACCTCTCTCTTCAATTCCTCGCTAACAGATGCTGTCTTTCCGGACCTTTGGAGGCGAGCCCTTCTCTCGCCCTATGCGAAGTCAGCCGTTATGACGAGCATGTCGGACACCAGACCGATCGCCAAGCTTTGCTAGTTATCTAAGGCTCTTGAGCGCATCGCTCACGACCAATTTTCCCGGTACCTCGAGGCATCTGGTCTCCTTGACTCTCAACAGGTCGACTTTCGCAGAGGTCATAGCACCCATACGGCTCTCCTAGGAGTTCTAGGCGACATGCGGGCAAGCATTGACAAACGCATGATAACCGTGCTTGTTTTTTTTTGACTTTTCGAAGTCTCACATGCTCTGATGCGGCCCTCGCGTTGTTCTACGCGTATTTGCACGATCGTCTGCAGGTGGTGGCAGACAAGGGTGGCTCGACCTCAGACTGGGTTAAGGTCATGGCTGGTGTTCCCCAGGGAAGCGTCTTCAGTCCATTATTATTCATTGCCTTCATAAATGACTTGCCATCAATCCTGAGTGTCGCGCGGCATATAAATTTTGACGACGACACTCAAATCTACCACTCCTTCCCGCCTGCCACCCTTCGTGAGGGCATTTCCGCGATAACTCGCGATGCGGAGGCCGTCTGGACTGCAAAAAACTGTTTATCTCTTAACCTCGCGAAGACCAAGTGATGCTTCTGAGCAGCGAAGCTTTCATTTCTCGCTTAGACCTCAAGAGCGTCTCCAAAGTCAGCATACGCGGGGTTCCAATTCTTTGCGCATCCCAAAAATGTGAACCGAGTTTTGTATCGGGTGTACAGTTCTCTTCGTTCTCTTAAGCACTATAAGCACGCCCTATCTATTCTCATGAAGAAGAACCTTGTTTCATCGCGCTGTCTATCACGATCTTGACAAAACGTGCAACACCAGAATTCAGCGTGCACTTAATGCGTGTGTGCGTTTGTCAGTGGCAATATCCCATTTTGTGGACATGTCACTCCGCACTGCATTAGCTTAGGGTGGCTCTCTGCGGCCAAACGCCGAGACTACGTCATAGGCTCCTTGGCGTTTAACATCTTGGCGTATCGCAACTCCCCTTACTTGGCCGTCAATACCACGCGTTTGAACGTTGACATGTGCGCGCGCTCTTCAAGCGGTCTTCTGCCTAGGGTCCTCACCTGCTCCACCCCCAGGATAAAGGCCATGCGGCGGTCCTTTCTCATCACCACGTCCAACCTCCTAAACCAGCTGGGGCCTCTAGAATGCAGTTCCGATCGCGTGCACAGCTTCAAGGACAGCCTTTTCTTGCAACTTCAACTACGCGACCGGGCCGACTGGAACCAACGAGTGGAGCTTAAGGACCTTCAGGTGGACGTCTGAGGGAGTAGCTTTTCCATCACCATGGCTACACCATCCGACGTCTTCTCCAACAACAACGACCACCAGGAGCTCGTGATTGAAGAGACTACCTCGCTATCGTTTTGCTTTAATATTTTTACTTTTTACTTTTCTATTTTTCTATTCTCATTTTCTACTTTTATTCCATTAATTGGCAGTATAATCGGGCAATTACCATTATCGATTCTATTGTTACAAATACTATTTTTACTTTTATTTTTTATTCTGCCACAGAGAGAAAATTTTTATTTATTGTTTTGTTTTATTTCCTTTATTATATTTTGTTATTACTACTGTTCTATTTTATTAATAATATTGTATCCGCAATTATAATCGACAGAGTAGCGGCACTAGCGATGCGCGGTCTTTTGAAAATTGAATACATAATATGTTTGTTTAATGAACGCAAACTAGTAAATGATTGTTATTTTAAATTACTTTTTCTATAAGTGCTTAGTTATAATTTTTAAAATGACAACCTTTTTAAATAAATGATGCTAAATAGCGGAAATTGTATTTGATGAACATTATATTTTCTTGCAGCATTTATGATTTGTAATATATACCTGGAAAGGTCTTTCGTTTACAGAATGAGTTTTAGTATCTCAAAATATAAAAATATTCTATTTTGTATAGAAAATACGATATCGTGACTTAAATAACTAGAATAATGGAAAAAATCATTATTTCGTGATTTTTACTTTTTGCGATTTTATTCCTTAAATACTTATAACTTTATTTTTTAATTTTTGGGTTTGAAAATTTGTTTCTAGGTTCGTAATTATGTGTACTTTAAGAATATATGATAGAAAAGAATTTCGTTGTTTTTAGGGATAATACCCCCTTAAAATCCGGTTTCCGTTAAATTAGCTGGTATTGAAGTATATTATGTATTTTGATCCCTTGATGAAAAGACTTACAGTTGACGACTGTAAAACCGCAGGATTTTGAGATATATCCCGATTGCTATCGTTACTTGAAGGCATACGCTCCTTCGTAAAGTAGAGATAATATACAGGT
This sequence comes from Megastigmus stigmatizans, assembly GCA_900490015.1. NCBI lineage: Eukaryota > Metazoa > Arthropoda > Insecta > Hymenoptera > Megastigmidae > Megastigmus > Megastigmus stigmatizans. The sequence continues at coordinate 4,760 of UELV01125968.1, read as the reverse complement.
CAACATTTGATCTACGCAGGAACACTAGAAAAGGTTTACGTGTACAAGGGTTCTTTGGGTCGTTGATTACGAAGAAAGGATCGGTTACCCTCTATCACGTCAGCGCAGTTATTACCCCATAAGGCAGGTGGCGGGTATACAAGAAATAAATCTTATTTTATTAAAAAATAGGTTTTTACTTATCTGACAAAATCTAGTTGCATCCACTTCTCATTCATCGCGAACTGACTCAATGCCTTCACAGAAAATTGCAGTAAATAAACATTATTGTTCACCTTACTATACTGGAGCTATCCGCACACCAGTTCTGTTCAATTCGCAGAAACTCTTGGTGTTAATGCCAACGAGCTGTAGCTCTGAACAGTTTACACGAATTCCACCATAAAAACATACTTCTACAAGCAGTTGTCGACAGCAGCAGACCATTTCTCTCTTGAAACGTGGTCTTGGTGGGCAGACACAGAACTCAAATGAGTCTTTTCAACATTTTGCAGAAAATCTGTCCAAAACCATTTTTGTCAGCCTTGACTCGTTGAAGCTGGGAGAAAATGTTCTTCAGTTAGTCTCCTTGCTCTTCTTGCCTCCAGAGAATTGGCAAGCATCTTCCATACAGCATGAACTTTTACCATCACTGGTTTGCACCCAACGAATGCAAGAGTGTCCAAGCATGGTTCCGAACACTTTCATAATCTTCTAAAAACTGGTTGTTCCATCATAATATATTGTAACAGGAAATATTAAACCAATTTTAAAAATATTTAGTCAACTAAAAGAAGTTTTTGGAAGAAGTTTCTACACAAAGTTATTAAAACTTTTATAGTTATTATTTGGTTAGAACTATTTTTTATAAATAAATAGATGAAAGTTTATCTCACCAACTCACGAACTCACGAGTGATATACGATTAAAATTGTAGTTTGATTAAATAAAGGTAAATATTTATACCTATGAGTGTTAACTTCAAACTAGCTGTCAAAGTGTCAACTACATGTATCTATTCGTATAATACGCATATAAAATATCTAGAAGCAGCCATTGTAATTTGTGTTCAAATTAACCATATATTATCTTTATATAGATGTGGAACACGGAACAGATTATAAGGAATAAATACGATACATCTATAAGCATATCTATGGCCTTTACACTTTAGACAAAAATATTTTTCACGAATGTCGAACATAGTTTATGCTTGAAGCGCATTTATAACTAATGTACACTATAGCCATGCTCGTTGCACCAGCAACTCGAATTTAGCACAAACTACATATACAGATACCGCTATATACAAAATAGATGCAGTGGCCATTATAATTATTAAATTTATTTATTTTTGGGATTCCTCCATCTATCCCTTTTGCGCTTTCATGTCTTACGTATAAAATGCATATCTAGTCACATATATAGTATATATAGAAGTGAAATAACAGAGAAATGTAAATTATAATTATTTGATGAAAAATTTAAAGATCTGCTATTTTACATGTTCACTGTTTCTTCTATAACTTTAAGACGAAATTAAATTTCGATAAACGGGGAATGGGACGTTATTCTACGAGAAATTCGCTATCTGAATAGATAATAAAAGAAAATCAATTTTTTGAAAATTTTTAGGTGTAAGCCCCCCTTATGAAGTATATATTCAAGCTAATTCTACGCCTGTGGTCGATAAACGAGTGCGAATTTGGATCCGAAATATCATATATCGTGTGTTGGTCGTGCGGAGCTAAGGCGCTGCGCTTAAATAATTTTTTGCAGGGCTCTGGTTCGAATCCCGACCATGTCCCTTTTTATTTTTTTTTTCTACTTCAAATACTTTGTACCGCTTGCTTTAAATCTATACTTACATAGTAAAAAGCAGAAAACTGTACTATTTAATAAATTGCTTAGAACAAATTTATCAAAATAATTTAAATCAACATAAATTTTTGTGGAAAAAAAATCATGCCATAATATTCAGTTTAAAATTAAATTGACAATAGAAATAAATATTAAAGACTTATCATTATTGTAATATAAATTTTAAATATTCTATGATATTTTTAAGTGTTAAAAAGCTTGTCGAGAACGGTTTACGTTTATATCAGAGTCCGCAAGACACGTATAGGTATGACTTTCAAGCAATCCACCTCTATATTTCGGAATCATGTTGTAAGAATTCTGTATCTTCTATGAGGGCCTTTATAGGAGTTCTATCAATTTTTTTATAGTCTTGATCTATTATTAAGTATTTTATCTCGAGCCCCTGTTCAGGTGCCAATTATTATGATGTGACGAGCACCCGCGCTCACGTTTTGCGTTTACTATGCGCGGTTACGTGTCGCCATATTATTTGATTAAAAAATAAGGAGTTCGGATCCGAGATGTATTACTTTCTGAATCGCGATACTTTATTGTAGTTTAATCCAACTTTTTCAATGAGTCAATCAATGTTATTTGTCCCGTATCTCTTACTTTTCTGGGTAGCAGCCATTCGCCAGCAATGGGAGCATGATGGCCAGTATGCGGATATTTATTCTTTTTTTGTGCGTTCACAATTGCTGCTTAATCGGCAAGCGTTAGACACTGTTTGTTTTTTTATAGTGTGTTCGCCCTCGTAGCGTATTGGAGCGAACGCTAGACACTTTATTGTTATTTTTCCTTTTGCGTGAGTTCGTAATCACCAAGTAATGGTGCAACTCCGAGGCACTTGTTTTCTTTTCTTATGCCCTCACAGTCGTCGCCCGGAGTGATTGTCAGGTACTGATATTATTTTATATAGGGAGGAAGGATTTAATTACTATTTATTATAATCGAATCTGATAGGTAAATTAGGCGGTCACGCATTATCCTAATCTTTTGGTGGATTGAACAACTGCGCATTGAGCTGAACAGTCGCCATGGATTGTAGGATTGGCAAATGGGTTCTAATCTGACGATTATATGTAGATTATGCAGCCACGTATTGGACTGCATAATTATCGCAAATTATCAGTGAATGTTTGATGCTTGATGCCCGGGTTCACGATTGTCATTTAATGAATCGATAGTCGAGCTCAAGCTTTTTCTCTTTTAATGATGTGAACACATGAAATATATGTAAAAAAAAACTATTTATTCCTGAAGGAAATGGTATTTTGGATAACTCTGAGGTGAGTAGTACAGTAAATGTTTCAGACGAATCTGAGAGAACGACTGAATGACTGCCGAAACGTAGTAATTTAGTGATATTTACACCCGTAAGAGTTGGAGCGTGAGCTATGTTCCTCTCCTGAGAGCTTTCCACTTTTTCTCTCGCAGCTAATAGTTGTAGCGGTAGAGCCTGCTCGCTTTTCTGCTATTGTTGTATCACCTATTTACATTTATACAACCGGGTAGGCGCGTCACGTCGCTTCGCGATCGCCTTGCTTTAAATAAATAGAAATGATTTTAAATAGAATTAATTGAAAATATGGGCTGGTCGTTACAACATGTATATATACGTGCTGTATATATAGTATTAGGTGCACAACTTTGCTTCCGCCGATTTTTTCGAAAATTTGAAGCTTTATTCTGAAAAAGTGATTAGCTGTTTATGATTCAAAGTACTGTCCGTCACTAGCCACTACTTTTTGCCATCTTTCGGGCAATTGTCGGATACCATCTCGAAAAAACGATGCGTCTTTTGAGGCGATCCACAAATCGATCCATTCTTTGACTTCTTCATAAGAATGGAAATGCTGCTCAGCTAGGCCATGTGCCATCGATCGGAACAAATGGTAGGCTATCGTTATGTTGACAGATGTCCAAGCTTACTGTATGAAATTTTTGACCTGCCTATTTCAACCGGCACTTACCGCTGCAGCCATCTATCGAAAAACGGCGGAAGCAAAGTTGTACACCTAATATATCCTGTATCCATCGAATACATTTCGCGAAAAATCCGTTTCGCCAAAGTTACTACGCAGCTAAAATCACATTATCAAGGCTCGCAGTAGCGTGTCTTTGACTATACATGTACATCGTAATATATATATATATATTATATGTATATGTGTATCGTGTATATACATTGAAGTTTTATAATTTTTAAGTAGTATGAATTTTTATATTTTTACCATTTACTTTTTAATTTATTTTTATTTCAATCTATAAATTTAAAATTTTATTTTTATGAACTTTATTGAGTTATTAGAATTTTTTAAATGTGTTATTTTATATGCAGACGCTTGTTTACTGTTATTCTACGCTTCTGCAATAAATTATGCATCATTTAGATTATGCATCATTCGCTCTCATAGACTATTCGAACAAGGCGTGCTAATAAATGCGTTTTCAGCCTTGATTTGCTGGTGATCTGAAAAGTGCATGATTTATTACAACAGCGCAGAACAATAATAAGCAAGGATATATATATATGTGTGTGTGTGTGTTTGTGTTTTTTTAGCTTTATGGTAACGTTGGCGAAAAACGATTTATCGCGAAATGTATTCAATATATTTAGAAAATGTACAGAACAGAAAATATTTCTGAAATTTCAAAAATGTTTCCTTGTGTAATACAGTACAGAACTGTTTATTTCAATCGGAACGTAATTTATTTAACAAATTTCTGATATATTTACCTGATTCGAATATATAAACTTTATACAAATATATATACTTTGATAAATTAATTATTTTTACAGCGTATACGTAATTGATATTTTTTTTTAATAAGCAGTAATTATTTTTAATAACTAAATAATAGCATTGTTAGCGATCAATGTTCAGCTGTGCCATCTCAAGCACATACTGTTGGGG
>UELV01125963.1:0-17429 GCA_900490015.1 Megastigmus stigmatizans | reverse complement strand
AAATACGTCGGATATGATCTTTTTCAAATTTTTTTAAACCTTTTTTTTTTGTTTTAATATTTCCAATTCGGTTTTGATTGGTTAATGCGCAAAAAATATTCTTTTACGATTTTAATGTGTTTGGAGGATTATACTGGATCAGGTATATACAGTCTATATAGGATAGATCTATATAGTCAACTTAATATTTTTTTTATTTATAATAGAGTCTCTATTATTGTTCTTTATAGGATATATTATGCCGGTCGCACGTATTTTAAAACGAATAATAATTATACAAGCCTCGATACCAGTTATTATATATCCATTTGAAAGTAAAATATTATCTGCTGTAGGATGCGATATGAGTGAATAAATATAGACTTTGTATAATGTTTATTTTGCAGATTTCATAATTTATACATACTAAAAATTATTATGTTATATTAATCTCTTATTTTTGGTATAGAAATAAAACGGTAAAGTGAAATATTCGGTGGACCTTTCAAATAATCCCAAGTATAGTAAAACTGAATCTTTCTAAAGTTACAAGTGTGTAAGATTATTTGTCGCACTATATAATCACTTATTTACAAAAATTATTCTCCTCGAATACATCGAGAGAGAGAGGACAATCAAATCATCTGATTAATTACGCTTCCATTCTTCATCGTGTAGGCAGTCTGACGCCAAAAATAAGCCTTTAGTAGCCGCTACCGACTTAACGACGTCGTCGGCGACGTCGAGAGAGAAAGGCGCAGAGGCGAGAAGAGGCAAAAATGGTATGCATGAGCGATCGATTTTTAACGGACAAAAAATACGAGTTCGGGAACCGCGCCGGGCGAGAAAAGGCTTGTTATATATACCGCGTCTATCGGCGCGACGTCGTCGTCGCGACAATCGTCATCGTCGAGCTATTCGGTCCGTTACGATTTATCATTGGTCCTCGCGCGGCAACATCGACAGAGCGCCGGCAAAAGATAAAAATCACTCGGGTTAGGGATCGTATATTTCAGCGACATTCGTTTCGCACTCGGTTTGCGAGTGCTAATTTTTCTTGGCGCGCTCTCAAATATCCAATGGTCTTGTCGGCGAGCGTTTTTTTTCCCTCTCCCCTCGACGTCGTTAATAATGAGGAATAATTGATATTGTCCTAGCTAAAATTGTTTTTCCGCAGATTCGCGCGCGACGTTTTAGTCGGGGATTTACTTGTTTGCACTCGCGCTAACTTGTTTGCGGTACCCTCATATATTTTTAGGGCAAGTGTATGTGTTTGTATGTGTAAGTTGTGACTGGCCGAAAATTAATGAATACTTTTATTTTTAAGCTTATTCGAAAGCTGTGGAATGGAAATATTCTTTTAGAAATTTTACTGATCTAAACCCTTTTTTATTCTAAAAAATCGATGGAGACTGGTAGATTTACCAGAATAAAGTATAATACAGCACTGATTACAACAACTGATTGTATGAATATAGTTTTTATGTAGATTCCAGTTTGAATTACTTAAAGCTTTTATTTAAACTAGTTTCAAAATTTGAAATTCATTTTTGGTCACGTTATCAGAAAATTGAACGAGTTCCTCTGTTTTTAAATCAACGTTCTTTTGAAAATTTTACATACCAAATTACCAAGTTAAATAATTTCTGTTATTTGGCTCCATGCCTAATTTTAGCAAAAATTTTTTATGGACATATGCTAAGGTCGGAATACGTCCCCTAGTTTACCAATTCTTGTATTTAACGAAACACATTCCATTAAAGACCTAAAATTTGAAGGCTTTATAAAAGCTTACACATAAAGCTATACTTTAGCATTTTTAATACTTGTAAAAAATAAATTCACTTTGTTTATTCATAATGTAAGAAAATTATTTGTCTTGTGAATTAAATTATTAAACAGTATTATTTTAAACAAAGTTAAAACACTCTATCTTTATAAAATGGTTGTAGTATAAAAATAAAGTCCATATAAAGCAAAATGCAAAAGTAATGTAAAAACTGCAATTTTATCCGAACACACATCGATTGAAATCGTTCTATTAATGTATAATTATCGACAATTACATCTATTCAAATAAGTATAGTACTTTCTATTTCTGTTCCCTCTACTAAACTTTGAAACCTAATGGTGTTTTGAATGCCGACATTAAAATGTAGCTCCTTGCTAATCGAGGTATATTACGACTGCGCGAAGCGGTACAATCAACTGCTCGTATATATACGCGAAAGACTCGAAGAGAGCGTAATCTCGCATACAGTGGCCAGAATTGATAGCGGGGTTTTAGCTTCGATTCCGCTCGCAATAATTAGAGTCGTAAAGCGTTTTACGACTCGAAAAATTCGCGTAATAAGAGTCTTTACGCCGTGGCGATATCCGATATATATACGGATTCAGGCCTTATTTTGTAAATCAGTGCGTGCAATCATGCAAGTCGACCAATAGCGGCGAATCTTCGTATATACTCGCACGACATATTTGGCCATTCGCAGCAATTAGAAATAATTGGCGCCAAACGCTCGCTCTATCTATCTATATTTACTTTTTCTTTATCCCATGTGTTGTTATGTCTTGGATGGGCTGCCAGACATTCATGTTAGAAAGATTAAAACGCGCGTCCAGTATATAAATATATATATTTGAACGATTATTAATAAATAAATTTTTACTGGCATATTTTTGAGGCTATTCTCATGTCTATTCTGTTGAAATAAAGATGAATGTCTAAAGCTGCACACAAATTATAAATGGATATATCTCTTCATGATTGTCAAGAGGAATTTAATAAAACTTGTATATCAAAATCAGATTTGCGCGACCGAATGCACAAGAAATGTTATTGATGCATCGCAAGCGCGTTATCTTCGCGGTGTAAGCTTATAATCGTTCGCAAGCATTCCTGATTGAAATCGTAATTGGAATGCCTTGAGTATACGGAACGAAACACATCATTTGCTTTCATAACCGTTAAATATTAAAATGATGAGTATTGTTTTTGAGTAAGAATGTAAACCGAAAGCCCCGCGTGTTCCGACAAAATTTTTCTTTCAACATTCCGAAACATTCGCGATTCAAGCGCACTCAATTCGAATTCTACGTTAAGTCATAATTTCGATCACAAAATAATTCAATAAACACTGGTTTGTTTTTGGAATTAATTTTAAAACTGAACACGTGCACTTTCCCTATACAAGAAAATACTTATCGAATGTAAGCATTCCCCAGATGAATCATCCCACCTCAAAAGTCCATTACTCGTGTGCTTTGTTATTTCCGTGCGACGTCAAATCGTTCTTTTCGAAAGCCGCGGCCAAAACAACGAAACATATAGGGAAGTGGAAGGAACAAAAAAAAACGAAGAAAACGCACGAAAACACTATCAACGATCCTCGCAACACACACAACGCTGTCCCTTTACCGCAGCCTGAATATTTATGACTCGCGATCGTGTAAGACACGCGAAAGGAATCTCTCGCGTGTTCGCGCGGCGCATACAATATATATGCATGATGCAAAAAGCCCCGAAATTTTCTGGCCTGCATACAAGCAAACAGAAAACCGTTTTGTTATACGCGTGGGTGCAGGAGAAATCGCGCGAGACAGGCGGATTGTGCAGGCGAACAAGTTTTCGTATGTAACGCGCGCCGAGAGTTTTGGTTATATAGGGCTTGATATTCCGAATTTGCAGCCGCGCCTTGAGTGGCGAATTAATTAAGCATAAATCTAGACGCGCTGCTCGGTGCGCTGACATTGCGAACGGAGCTTTAAGCTTCGAACTTTATACCGAGGGGCTCTTGTACACGCGCAACTGGGTTGCGTCGCTGTCGTATATATATGTCGATGATTTGGACGTAAATTCATCAAGTTTGATAGCAACTAATTTAGATAGACGCGGGTGTCTTAATATTTAATTCGCTCTTACAGCCACTTAAAACTGTGTATATTAGAAAAAAGTGCTATACGTTTAAAACTCATATTTCCATACTAACAATAAGATACAATTCCTTCTGAGTACTATGACATAAATACATATTATTACTTCTATTTTCTTAGTTCAGTTTTAAATCGTTGCAAATAATATTTGTCAAAATGAGAATTCTCGAAGAATACTGCAGACTAATTTTGTTATTTCTATTTGTAGGCGATTTTTGTTAAATTTGCTATATCCAAACTTCTGAATGTACATTTTTAAATAACTGTTGCATTTGATTAATGAGATGAATCAGCCTCGGTGTATTATACAAAATTATACCAGTAAGTACTACGAACCATGTATATCACTGAAAGTAGGTAAACGATCGAATAAGTAATAAAGAAAATTTCCATTCGTATAGTTCTATGAAGTTTCACAAAAATGGCACCATCCACCATTTCCGCGGAATACCACAACTGTGTCCACACTAAAACTTATTAATACTTACAACATTACGCCAATTTACTCGATCCATGAATTAGTTTCATAAAAACAAAAGTCGCACGTGATTTCATTAGACACGCAGACGCCGCGCATATCGGATCTAAACCAGCATGGCGCGAGCCTCTCGACTCCTATATACCGTGTGACACATTCGCGGATGGAAAGAAGAATCAAGTCATCGGCAACGAGACATTTCTGGACTTTACGAGAGCGATAAATTACCCCGCAAGCTCTGCTTTCCGCGAGGACATCCGTGTCTTTCCTCCATCTTCTTCCTCCTCCTATACACGAATCTATATTCGCCCTGAATTTCCGCGAAAGAGCATAGTATACTTATATATATGTTCTCCCTTCTCCTTCCTCCCCCTCCTCCTCCTCCACCGTTCGATCGAATACCGCGCGCAATTAGCGTATTTATTTGTACGCGTGTGGAAATGGTCGCTCGCGTCTACGCGTTTGCGCTCGAGTCTCGTTAGTTGGCTATCAATCGCGCGCGACTACGACATGGGAAGTCCAAGGCTATGCTGAGGGATTAAATACCGGAAGCACCCAGCGGATTATTTGATTTACTGGCTTTCGAAGAATAATTTTGGTGCGCCAGTGTCCGATAACGTTACACTGCCAGAGAATTATTCTAGATAACTTTAGAGTTCTGTATAGTGGTGAACTGTTTATAAAAGTATAATATATGATACGCGAGGCGCTACTATTATTGTAGGTATTTTAAATTAATGTCCTTTTCTTTTAGGGAATGCACGTGTGTCACAATAGTTTTGGAGTGATAGGAAAAATTGTAAGCTTACAAACACACGCATTTTGAATAAAAGAGAAAACCTAAGATTGGTAGATCAAAAAGATCTGAGAAATAAAAACTCACAGATATCCAGGATATTGAATAGAGTATACACCTACAGAGATTTGATAAAAAAGATTTATTTCGTTCTCAAATTGTCTAATAGCTTCTTTATCAGAGTACATCAACTTCAAAGTATTATTCAGTAAAAATGAATAATTGCACAATCTTTTAGTAGTTTCTCACATAATAACATTCTGTACCACGCCACTCGCTCCAACAGCTGACAAATAGTTTCCAATTAGTATTACGAAATTGCTGTTCGCGAAATCCGCACGCGGAAGTGCCGCGCGCAGCTATCAAGCCTCTCGCGACATTAATCAAATTTTTATAAACGCGTGCTACAAGGCTCATTCCTCGCGTGGGGTCCAGATACAAAGACGAAGAGAGAAAGAGAGTAAGAGCGAAAGAGAGAGAGAGAGAGAGAGAGAGAGAGAGGCGAAGATGTCGCACCAAAAGAAGAAAAGCCACATCTTGACCCGCTAAAAAATCAGAACGCGCCTGCAACCTTAGCTCCGCGCGATTGCTCGAGATATACACACGCAGCATTAGCTCGAGTCTCCTGCACCCTTTGTTGCAACGCAAAAATGCAGTCCAAACCCGATGGTACAAGCGCCATTTCTCTCTCTCTCTCTCGCACACACACACACACACCGACATACGAAGTATACAAACTGCACGTGTGGATGCGCACGAAGGAGTCTCCCAAGGCTTAATGACGATCCCAATTACGGTAAAATTGCGTGACGCGAGAGGATGGACGCCACGCGCATGCGATAATTTCCTTCTAAGCTTTAATCTTACCCTCTCCCTCCACTTGTCGTAATTTCTCTTAATCTGCATCGATCCTAGGATTAATCTTGGAGCCGCGCGGTTGCTCGGCGATGGATGAAAAGGGAGTTTCCTGTGTGCGAGCGTCGGCTTGTCGAGAGATGGACGCTGCACGCAAAGGAAACTGTACGTCGTGTCGGGGCCGATCGAAAATTATGAGCAATTTCAATTGATTGCCCCGATGTGCACACCGATTGCTGCACGGGCTTTGATTCTATTTACGATGCCTCCTTATGCGCTTATACCTATCGCACTATCGTAAATCTAATATATTATCAGCTTCAATTGTTTAATACGATTACGTGTCCTGTTGTAATTGCGTCGCGCTGATAATATATAGTGACAAACAGTATTAGAAAAGCAGACACACAAATTATGCACCAATCCAAAGTAGTATCTTCGCCAGAATTAACGAACGTAGGCACGTGCGCGCGTTGCATCCTCCCAATTAAGTCGAACTCTATAAATCTCATTAATTGGCTCATTATATAACTTATCTGTAATAACCATGGAAGTTACGCCAGCACAACCTTGTGCAATTATAATCCCGTGCCCGGCATTGCATGTACTATGTTTGTGTGTATATATATCCTCGTTCTCCCTCCCCCCCTATATAACCATTGCGCATAAATAACAGGGTGTTGCGCGCGTGTTTGTGTTGCAGCGCCATCAGGGAAGGATGAAGGATGCCCCGTGCCGGAGGAGACGGAGGTGGCGGTGGAGGCGGAAATGCAGAGAGGACGACGCAGGATCAGAGCAGCGGCACCGGTGCTACTGGAGCGACCAGCGGATTTGCCGGTTGGTTCGGCGGTGCCGCGAGGGCCGTGACAGGAAGCCCGACTACCGGGAATTACGTTGTTCTTGGTGGCACCAGATACGGACTCAGACTGTCACAGGTGATCCAGCTACTTTACGACCTACTTTCTTCTTTTTTTTTTATTTCGACTTTTTTTTTATTATCCTGTGAGGCTTCGATGATCTTTCGTCGACGTATTTACAGATTTTCAACCCCTATAAACTTTTAGTTTATAGTGTAGCTCTTTATGAATGGAAACTGTATAATCCACTGGGAAATGAAGTATTGTTATGTGGATTGATTACTTTGTTAATGAAAATTTACGATGATTTTATTTTAAGGTTTATTTCTGCGACTAGATACAGATAGAAAGTTGAATACAAAGAGTTACAAAGATTTTACATTATTTTTCGTTTGGGAGACACTAAGATTAATTATTTTAAATAAGCAGGTTACATTCGCTGAGAAACGAAAGTGAATTTAGCATGATTGCAGCAGCGTTTTTGGTGCACGGAAAACATTTATTATCCTCGATATACGTATACTTGATATATTGAAAATTTAGTCACAGACTCGAACCTGAACATTTCAAATCTCGAACCAGCAGCGCCATCAAATACGTAAAATTATTGTTACGTGATGCAGATATATTCTAAAAGCGAACATGGAATCTGCAAAAAGTAGGACATGGTTAAATTTCATTTTCCCACACATTTACCTACACACAATTTTCATAAGTTTCTCCAACTGCTCTCTTTTTCACAAAGACGCGATAAATCGTTAGAATCCCGGGGGCTTGACCCTGCAGTGTATGCACATACAATCTTCACGACCGAACGACAGCTCAGCATATATGAGCTTCATAAAAAAAAGAAGAAGAACCTGACACTTCGGCGCGTCCGAAGAAAGAAGAGCGTAAAACGGTAAATTCATTCCCACGCCCGAGGCCTGGTTATGAATCTCTCTCTCTCTCTCTTTCTCTCTCTGGTCGAATGCAAACCGGATCGCGCGTCAGGATAGAGATCGGGAAAGTCTCGCGAGTCTATACGCATTTATATATAGCTTGCAAGCCGGTCAAACAATACACACTGCTGCACATAGTATTCGACTTTTCTTGTTATTTTTCTTTCTTTTCTTTTCATATATATATATATATAAGCGCCAAGCGATCATAACAATGGCAGTGACGTGTACGTTTTGTATATACGCGTATTCCCCGCAAGCAATGAGATTCGTTTCTTTCTTTATCTGCCCGTGTGTATGTGTGTGCTGCATATAACGAAGAGATAAGTGATTATGGCTTATCTCCGAGGCGCATCCCGCAACGATGCTGTCCTGCCTCCAACGTCTATCTCGCTCTCTCCGCCTTCTGCCCTGCATCTTGATTTCTTCTTGGTATACCATGCCTTGTGTCGTTGTTCGTTTAATCAAATTCAATTTTCTCGCGTATACGGCGAAGGGATCACGTTTTGTTCGGTGTAAGCTTCGGTTAAAGATATAAATTTTTTACTTTATACAATACTAATTTTCTTAGATCGTTGATATAATTTTGAATATTTTTAAATAGCACAATGAATAGATGTACATAATCAAGCGTGTATAAAATGATCGAGTAATGTATAACAAAGGACATGGCGATTCTTGCAGTGTTTGCAAGTTTCACTTATGGATTCAAATATCGGTGCTCGAATTGCACCATCTCTCAAGTGACCGTATAGCAGTAAAAGTTTTTATGTTTTATTTATAGATCTGAAGAGCTTGTTTGATTTCTATTACCATTACAGATTATAACTTTAAACTAATGCGAGAGTAAATAATATAGTCTGCATTTTATTGTATTTAAATATTTGTTTCTGTACGAATCAATGTACAAAAAAATTCTTATTAATTAATTTATTTATTTTTAATTTTAATTAAAAACATTTATTAGGTATAAAAATAATCCGGTTTAATAATTGTAATATTTAAATGTTTGCATATTTTCAAAGACTATAACATTCTCATTTTACTATTTTTGCAACTGCAAACATATTTCTCTGCTATATATTCCATATTATTCGACAGTTCATTTTCACTTCGTCTATGTTTTTTTGCCTTTATCCCAGTCTTTTCTTTTATCTTAGTGCACTCAGGGTATCTAGACATTTCTTGTCTGCTTCTGACATGATATTTTTCTCTCACTAAGGATACCATTTTCTCCCGATCTACATTCATAAAAAATAATACAAAAAACAGTTACTTTGCCAATTTAATTTCCGGTGCACTTTTTCCACGAATATATATATATATATATATAGATAATTATTACACAAATTATCAATGTATATAAAATAAGTTCTACGCAGCGGTTTTGCATAAGTAGTTAATTGCAATTTGTACGGAGCACCGGCAGATATACTAATTAATAATCTTCATTTTTCTCTCACGACAGTCCCGCTGCACAATAACAATGGCCAAGAGCCGCGCTTAGAAGAAACATCGATTATCCTCTACCACACACATGACGATATATCCCTCCGCCTGCATCCAATATAATAATTCATGAGCACGCGTCTACTCCATATAGAAGCTCGGAAAAAGGATTTAATACAAAAAACCCGTGGAGAGCATCGTCGCCGCGGAATCTCAATGCGCCTCAATAATCCAGCGGAAGAATGAGCTGTATACGCTTTCCACCGTTCTCCTCTCAGCCGTGGCTGCTCTTTGATGTATACCTGTGTGTTCTCCGCTCTCTCTCTCTCTCTCTCTCTCTCTCTCTCTCTCTCTCTCTCTCTCTCTCATGGGTGAATGCGATGTACAGAGAAGCAGGAGTTGACTGTACATTGGCTATATACGCTCGCGCGGTGGTGTATTTTTCCTCTATATACACGCGCCTTAGTGCACTATGTGCCGCCGTCGCGGAGATCCATTTCAGAGGAGTTTATCCGAAACGAGTTCGTGAGGAGACTCGGCGTTAGCTTACCTCGTCGTTCTCCTCCTCCTTCTAACCGCTGTCGTCTTCTTCTTCGTTGTGTGCAGCAGTAGCCGGGGAGTCACGGGCGCCTATCAACGTCCCTCGTACATACACTCCCCAATGACGACGACTCTCTATATCTCATCTACTCCTTTTCTATACACTTACTCTGCGGCTTTATATTTGTTGCTGTGCTCGCGAGACTTTTTTCCCCGGAAACCTATGCGTGCACATTTCTCTTCCACCCTCGTTTTCTAGATTTTCATTGTCTTGCGCGATTTCACGCGATGGTTTAATAGCAATTGAATTAATTTGTATATTTAAAACTTGCACTATTGTTAAAGAGTACAAAACTATCTCTTCTACCCAACAGAAGAAATAAAAATAAGACGTTGTCTTACCGTACTCGGCATTATCTACTTATATACATGTATAATTTAAACGGTGTCCGAAAGTCACTTTTCATTCTATCAATGTTCTTATATCGGACAAAATGGCTAAACTTTATTTTTGAATTTAATAGTTTTGATTTGATGTACAACCGATTATGCAAGTATTTCATGTGTCTTACAGTTTTGAGAAAGCAGTTTCCAATATATTTTCCTTACATTACCTTTTTTTCCTCGCGAATAATCAATACGCACGTTAAAGTCATCTCTTATATCACTAGTTAACAATGATACCGTCACGCTGTAGTCTTAAAGCACGAAATATTTACATCCTCCCTCTACGAGAATTCGAAAGGGTACACCACCAGAGTATACCCAACCGCAGCCTATTATGAAAGCAATTATTAATTTAGAAAAACGCATTCATAACCAGTGCCCTTCCACCTTCCTTTTCACTACTCAATCCTAGTCCCTCTGTCAGCGCGTCCTTGGTACAAGTCTCGTCCGTTAGATTACCATAGCTAA
Organism: Megastigmus stigmatizans; assembly: GCA_900490015.1. Classification (NCBI taxonomy): domain Eukaryota; kingdom Metazoa; phylum Arthropoda; class Insecta; order Hymenoptera; family Megastigmidae; genus Megastigmus; species Megastigmus stigmatizans. Next base: position 6,686 of record UELV01125963.1, on the reverse strand, counting down.
GTCTGCAGACAGTGTAGGCAGCCACCGCCGCAGCGCGTGCAATGCACTTTATGAATATTTCAGTGACGAGGCGGGCGCACTTGCGTACACGTCACTTTGAAGACCGACTGTCCGCAGTCTGGTAGCATATAATGCTCCCGGGGCTTCCGGACGCGCACGTCTGCAATGTGTGTGCAGTGCACGGCGCGACATGTGCCGTTAATGCCTCTCTCTCTCTCTCTCTCTCTCTCTCTCTCTCTCTCTCTCTCTCTGTGGAGCGTAATCTTCCCTGTGAGAGCAGGCGCTTTCTGGACTCCGCTTACGGAATGCGCTCGGACAAACAATCGCACTGTGCCACACAGCGACGACGGCCGTCTCTCTCTCTCTCTCTCTTTCTCTCTCTCTCTCTCTCTCTTTGTTAACGGAAATTCGTATACGTTGTTGTTGTTGTGTGTGAACGATGGCGATTTGTGTGCATGGACGTGGAATGCCTCGAGAGGTTTAGTATGGCGGCTGCAGTCGCGCGGGCCCAGGCGAGGCTGTGCGATTTTCGCTTTCGTCGGAAATGTTTGGCAAAGATTGATGAGTTTCTAAGAAGGTTTCGATGGAATTTTCATGCCCGCATAAATATCGTGCTTTTTTCTGGTTGGCTGGTGCAGGACGTTTTTAATGTCACGATTATTATCAATGAAAAATATTATTTCGTTACTGAAGGATTTAAAATTGCAAAATAGGGCTAGGGGAGTTTATTGTTTTAGTTATACTAATATGTACCGGTTTTATTTAGTTTGACATTGTCGTCTCTCCCTCTCTCTCTTTTTTTGTTAGCCCTCTCTGACTTGCCGTTTAAGCAAGGGATCGAGACAATTTTTTTAATGAAATATTTTTATACTGTACATAATAACATTTATACGCTGCTTCTAAAGCGCTTTCTGTTAAGCAACGGCTATACAAAGCTTACTTGACATTATAAAAGAATATCTTTTTGTTCTTCAAACAATTATATCAGACATAAAATATTATTAAATTTTGCAGCATGTTTTGCAGCATTCCTGTTTTCGTAAATATCTGTTTTTGGTATCAATAACCTATTATATAGTATCAATGGGTGAAGTGAACATTAGAGTTTTAGAAAAACTTTTAAAATTTACCTTTTTAAATATTTATATCACCCAAAATGAAATTATTATCAATCTTTAACACATTTAAAGCAAAAAAACCTCAAAATATAAATTTTAAATTCTTTAAATCCATACTCAGACTAATTTCGACGACGGCATTTGAAAAAGACTGCAAGTTACGAGAAACACTGTATCTGGAATTTCTTCGACGACACTCGTATATATAAAAAATTACAGTATTTTAAGTCGCAAAGAAAATGTGTTCATTTGGGCCTTTATGGGTTAAAAAATAATTATATTTTTTATTTCTATCTGTAGCAAAATTTTACTACTAAATATTATATTCATTTTCTGTACATTTGCCTTTCGCCAACCAATTGCATTAGGCAATTGACATAATATTACTAGACAATTGCAGCAGTAAATTAAAGGGTCATAAATGTACAAGCGCAATCAGTAGCGGAACTATAAACGAAACTTACAGTGGGCATATATATTATAGTGAAATTGTGAACATTTTATTCAATCACAATATTTCATTTTCAATGTTTCAATTTTTACTATACTTTTTGTATAAATGAGACTAATAAAAAGTGTACAGTGGAAGTCTGAAAATTTTGTTGTCTAATTACCTATAATTTGAAACCTTGTTCATTAAATTTTTTTGCTAAATTCTATGGCTTGATTTATTTATAAAATATATATAACTTGTATATTGGAATAAAAAAATTAAATTTAAGGAAGTTAAGTGTCAATGAACTAACAGTAATTTTTATATAAATGTCATTTAAATAAAAAATACGTAATGAATAATAGGGAAATACAATTATATTTGAAATGATCTAGATAATTTTCACTGTGTCGGTAAAACAGATTAGCAGCGGAGTTCACGAATTTGAGAGCGCGCTTAATTTGAAGTGTTATGAATATCTTAATTTACCTTCCAATGATCTACGTAAGTTTTAAAATTATATAAATAATTAGTATATAATACAATATATACTATTACATAATATTATTATATAATTACAATAATGAATAAATTAATACAAGATGTCTTTACATATATCCAACACACGTACCACCTTAACGATTATACCAATTTTCCCATCAAAATAGTATTTATTTTAATCTTTATATCGCATGTGTTATTTTATGCACACTACAACTGCTTTATCTCCAGAATAATTTATTTTAAAAACTGGCTTCCCTTTTTAAAACGTACCATCGAAATCATTCTAAATCACACCCTCGATTTCCCACGTCGAACTAACCTCCAGACCATATGCTTCGACACATTTCCAGGACAGTCTACCACCGGCCAGTTCTCGCGAGGAGTCCCTGGATCGTCGTCGCAAGCGCAACAGCCACGAGAGCGAGTCGTCGCGCGAACGCCTAACGACAACCTCACCTACCGGCAAGCCCTCGAGTCTCGACCTCGCCTCGGACTGCTGCTGCATAGGACCTCGGGCTCGTCTACTGCCCCTTGGCTCGCGCATCCCGCTCTCCTGGAGCATCAACAGCAGCGGCAGTAGCGCTAGCAGCGCCACCCAGTCGACGCCGCGTCAACAACACCACCAGCAGCAGCATCATCATCATCAGGCGGCAGCAGCGCCAAATTCGAATGCTAATAATAGCAGGTGCTGGCTGCCGCAGACCGTCGCGGGCGTCTCCGACCAACAGCAGCACCAGCAGCAGCAGCAACAGCAGCAAGTCAGTAGCGCGCTCGGCCGCCAAAGCAACAACACCACCACTAATCCGACCAATCCAAATCCAAATCTATCCCCGTCGCAGCATTCGCACTCGTCGAGTTCCTCGGTCGGCAGCTCATCCACGAGCAACTCCTACTCGGCCTCCTCCTCCTCGTGCTCCTCCGCAGCCTCTTGCGCCGCTGCCGCGGTCGCTTGCTTACAGGCGAGCTCCTCCTCGGCGGCGGCTTCTCCATCCGCTGCTGCTGTCGCTGCTGCTAATACGTCGGGTTCGCTGTTCGCTAGCCAGCAGCAGCAGCAGAGACAGTGCCCGGCCGCCGACGTAGCTTTGTCTTCCTCGGTGCCGCGACAGCTCGCCCAGTGGACCAAGCACCAGAGCCTCAGGCTACAGGTACTCTATCCTGCCTACGCACCCAGCCTATATCTCATCTCTGCATCTCGCGTCTACATATATACGTGTGTCGTGCGTTCGTTAATTGTGCATTATATGTTGTATATATATATATATATATATAACGTGGAGACGCGCGTCGCGATAAGTTTTATAGGAGGGAAGAGGAGCGACCAGAGTGTGCATCCGGAGGACTGAGAACTACGAGAGACACCGAGTGTCACATGGAGTTTGTTACTAATCTATTTGTAAGGGTTCTCTCTTCTGAGGATACGGTCACTTAAGTATATATATATATATACTCGTTACTATAATGTAGCCTGCATTTAAGGTTTTCATATATTATATCCCGCGTGGTGTATGTAATTGTGGACAATAAGTGGAATTTTAGAATCGCGATTGTTGAAGCGAGGTTTGGAGAGGGGAATGCGCAATGTGGACGCGAATCGAGAGAGAGAGAGCGCGAGCGCGTATTTCTTTTCTCAAGTTTGCCGCGCGGGATTATGTAGGTGGATTTTTTTTTCAAGAAGAAAGAATTGGGCGCTATGTTTATTTTTACTTCTTTCCCGATCGTGATGTTTACCGCGTCTCGCATACTCGCGCTCTCGAGAAGAATTCTATACTGATTTTGTGGGAGGAGAGAGAGAAAGAGAGAGCATAATGTCAACAGTGAATAGTGCTCTTTGTTATGCTCTCTCTGTGCTAAATATTGTAATGAGGAAGGTTACGAATGAAAATTCGTTCGAGATCGATTTGAGAACAGGAAGCTATTAAGACCTTATAACACATCTGTGTATTCTTGGATATTATATATGGAAAATTGTATGGACGCGGTGTTCTTATATAAATTATGCCGCGTGCCGCAGTCGATATATCTAAGTTTGTTCGTTTTTGATATTGATAAATGTGAAAAATGATTCGTGGGCTCGTATATATATATGATTAATGCAGCGAATATTCTAAAAATACAGTGTAAAGTACGAGTCGTACGAAGATCTATATTTGACTTTGAAATATTCATATGCCATACTCGCCATATAAGTTTATCTTGAATTATTTCGCGAAATCTCTCGATTCTCTTATACCGATATCGACGCTCAGTTTTAAAATCGTTGCGCACCTATCTTTCTTCCCCGTATCGAATCTCGCGATTAATCACTGCCCTTCTGCACCAATCTGTTCTCGGTACAATGCACACGGGCACACACAACAAAAGGAGCCAGCAGTGACAGCGGTGGACCGTCTGCAGAGATTCCGATGGAGCGGCGGCGGCGGCGGAAGCGGCAAGAAGTCGGGCGGCAGCTCTTCGTCGTCGCGCAGCAGCGACAAGGCCGAGCGTCTGCGCGAGTTAACGGAGAAGCTCAAGGGCCCGGCGCCTGTACCGCCGCCTAGGAGGCCCTCGAGACTACACGCGTCCTCGCCAACACCGTCCAACGATGTGCGCACCGACTCCTGCCAGAGCCTCGCGCCCAATCAGCCACAGGTAGGCGTCTAATACAACTATCTTGGGCAAAGTTTGTTTTACTTGGCTTTTCGCCCCGGATCTTTTAAGTGGTCACTCTCTTTAGCTCTTTCTGTCGCTTTGTTTATCCTTCGACGCGGGGCTTGGGTTTCGCGCTTTTAGGGGACTCGCCGGAGCTCTTGTGTGTAAAGACTTCAATGACGACGGTTGCTTATGAATGAAGGATTTATGCTAGGCGTGTGTGAGTGTGAGAGCTGGGTAAGATGTTGACCGGACAAGATATTCCGATTGATTGCGCATGGTAAATGATTTTTTTGAATGAAGGATTTACATATTTTTTACTTTTTCGCGATTTGGGTCAGGAGTGAGTTGATGAAAGTTTCTGTGTTGATATGTAAAGTGATGACATCATCAGTTATTCAATGGTACCTTTGCATAGATATATTGATATTACGTAGTTGTAATATTATTTCGAGAATTTGATAAATTTTAATTCTACTTTTTGAGACGATGTGTGTACGTTTGAACTGAAGTGTGAAAGCATTGTTTGTTACCTTTGATCATTAAAATGTTAATATCGAAACGTTTTTCAAGTTCAATACAAAAAAAAACAGTCAAACATTTGTTAATGTAGCGTCTATTCATTTCCAGAATATTAAAAACTAAGTTTTAGAACTGATTCACAAGTTATTATTCAATTAACACCTTTTTCTTTTATTCATTTATAATTAGGTCTATCAATTTAATTTTTTTGATATACCCTTTTCTCTTAGCTTATTCTCTCCAACTCTTAATGTTTTTCTCGTTTTCTTTGGCTTTTCCTTCTGTTTGTAATGGATTTATTAAAAGCTTTCGTGCGTCTTTCATTTTATTTTCATCAAGGATAAAGATTTATGCATTTATTAGGACAATGACAATTTTAACTGAGGCATTGTTCTTATTTTCATAGGTGTTTATAGCGTGTTAAATCTATTATTTTCACGGATTAAGGGTTTATTTTAAAATTTATTATTCGAAGGAAATATAACTGCTCTTTGTCTGCGTGATAATATATTTATAACAGTTTTGCGTATAAATGACTTTTATTAATCATAAATTTAATCCATAGGAGGTGCTCATTCATAAATTTAAAATTCCGCTTTTCATAAAAACATGTAATATGCAATATTTATCTTTCATTATAATTTTTTTTCTTATCGTCAGAGAAAAACATTGCATATTTCATCATGGTATCATAAAAAATATAAAACGCGTAATGAAATGTGTCAACAATTCGTTCTATTGAAACGTACTAATACGATTTCTCAAAATATGGTATTATTTCACTTCAATTGAATATTTATAAAACTACAAATGATGAAAATAATGTATACTTTAACTAAGAATACTATCGTCTGGATCAAACTTATTAATATAATTGATTAATTAATTGACTCGCTTTCATAAGTCGTGTCTTAAAAATTATGATTCTCTTCATTTCGGATGATTAGCGTTACGGTATATTCTTTCGATTGCACTTTTTTATCTCAATGTTCCCTCCAAAACATATTACAGTTCTTAAGTAGTCGATGCAAAATAACCCACGAATTCTTTTTTTTTTCTCAACCGTTAAGAAAAGCACTCGGCAAACTTTACGAGATCAAAGCTAAATTTTCCATCTCCCAGCAGCGCGAAATTATTGCATCCAATTTTTCATCCCACTATACCTCTGACGCAGCCTCAAAGGAGGTGAATTCCATTGTATAGCACATTTTCTTGTTGCAACAAGCATGGCCAAACACTCGAGTCGACGCGGAACCGTTCGATGATAATTCAGCCGTGCTCGGTGCGTAATACGCGCGCGAGGAAGAAGGGGTGAGAGCTGAAGGATTACGAATTCCGCGCGCCACCGGAACAAATCTTGTTTATTGCTCTTGCGAATTACTGATTGCCTCCTTGAACGACACCTTTCCTCGTTCCATCCAAATAATCCAGAAAACTCACCCACATACGAGTTCATACACGTGTAGGCATATATATATATA
>UELV01125961.1:0-23984 GCA_900490015.1 Megastigmus stigmatizans | reverse complement strand
GCTTTGAACTAATTGTTTTATATAAACTGCACATTGTGATATTACTATTAATTATAAGACTGACTTACTGTGATAATTCTCTAGTATTTAAGCCTCTGTAATAGCGACTGTGATATCACCGACGAATAAGTGTGCAATATTTTATATTTTATATTTTACATTGTTTTATTTCGTTTTATCTGATTTAAATTTGTATTATTACACTTTTGTATAATTTTGTAAGAAACTTGCAAATAAATTCATATATCTCTCTCTCTCTCTCTCTCTTTCTAGTTTCTTCCTATTGTTATAGCTTTTTAGTATTGCAAAGTGGTCGGAGCTGCTGGTTCTAATTAGAATTGATTATAACTGGCAATTTATCTGACGCTCGACGACGATTTCGGCGAAGGAATCCAGCGGTCGTGTTTTCAGCTTTATTTAAGAATTATCCTTCTTGATGAGGAATTAATTAATTATTTTTCTTTATTATTCGAGCAATTTTAATCTCTAAACAAGCGATTATGCTTCTTTACAACCAGTTTTACATTATTTTAATTATAATTATTCTTTCTTAATAATGCTTCCTAATTTGAAGATTTGAAAAATCCAAGAATGAAGAAAATTCGTCGATCAAGTTCTACGTTTACTTTAGCCGCGCGCCGATCCCCTCCTCTTTACACCGCCAGCGGCAAAACGAATGTGGGATGAGAATTAAGGGAGCAATGGGAAGGTATATATAGGCCGACGGAAAGAGCTGCGGAACTACACGTCGCCCGCGCGGCGAGAGAAAGAGAGAGAGAGAGAGAGAGAGAGCGAGAGAGAGGCAGCGGCAGCTCCGAACAAAAAGAATGGGAATGCAATTGGCGTGAGCTTAGAGGCGAAAAGAGAGAGAGAGAGAGAGAGAGAGAGAGAGAGAGAGAGAGAGAGAAGCCTCTCACCCTTCGGGTAAACGGTGGCTACGGCGGTGCGAGGTCTGGACTGGTTCGGCAAAATGCTACAACGACTACAATGAGTGGCAAACCCGGGCCCGACGAGATACCAAAGTGAAGCGCCGATAAAGGAAGAGACAAATTAACGAAATGAGAAGCGGAGAGAGAAAGGTTCAGGGGGAATAGAGGCGACTGACTTGAAATTTCGAGTGAAATTGTAAATAAATCGGTAATTCTTATATTTGTAGCTTGTGACCGATAAATTGTACTAGTAAACTAGTTTAATGCGAGATCTGTATGCTTGTTTTAAGCTGCAGTAAAATTGTAAATTTTTAGTAAGCGTACAGCAAACACATCGGCTTAATTTTAAAATATACTTTATCAAAATTAAAAACAATTCTTCGTAAAAGCCAACAATCAATTAAGGAAAATTAGAATGCTAAATGGCTTCACATTCTCCACTAACGACAAAGAACAACAATAAACTCGAAATGTAGACAGAGAAAGAGACAAGGTGTCGGAGCGAGGCAGCGAGTATACAAAAGCGGGAGAAAGAAAGAGAGAAAGAAGAAAGACAACTCGGCCCTCGGTCGCTTCCTTAGAACCTCGGGCAGACGATCCTTCCGCCTTCGGCATCGCGGCGCGCCGACTCCCTGGTAATCGATCAATTGAAAATCGCTCGAACGACAATCGATTTCGAATCAATTGGAGCCGCCGCACCGTGTAAAACTAACTGGATACGTATTTCTCTCCGGGGGCTTTGCTTCCCTCTCTCTCTCTCTCTCTCTCTCTCAGATCCGAAGCAGCTTCCGGCGCTTGTTTTTTCTCTCATTCTCCCTCTCTTCAAGGCCGCCTCCTCTGGAACCCTCGTTCTGCTCGATTGCCGTGTGCGCAGCGCATTTTCCACGGCGACGACGACGGTGCAGCCCTTTGTTTTCCATCGCGCGAGAACACTGAATTTCGGTTACAGTTCATTCGATCCTCTTTTATTCAATTTTGGGAGGCAGGAGAGAGCGAGCCTGAACTGTCGCTCGCTGCCAAAGCGTGTTCCTTAATCTTTCCCCATCCCTCCTTTTTTCTCTATATATCCCCGATGGCGATGGAATTTTTATTTATATGAATTAATGGCCTTTCATAATGTGTGTTAGTTAGATGGATATTTTAGCGTAAGTTTTGAGAGTAATTCTTATCGTTATTTTTGTTTGGACGACGTGTAACTGATAGTACTACTGACGATAAGTGTGCTACGACACGATTTTACCGAATAAAACTAGTTATATTCATTGGCTCGAAAATAACATCCATAACCCAAATCCAAGCTTCAAGTTATTTGTACAGCACAGCATATATAAACAACCTATAGGGCAAATCTAATTAATCATTTGCAGTTTTAAAACGATCGTACATTGCGATATCGATAATGAAATCAACACACCAGCTAACAAATACAATTAATATCACGCAGAGTGCATGCTTATGCGCAAAGCGCAACGGTATATACACGCCTCGAAAATATTTGCACAAACAATATAGAGAGAAAGCACGGCGCGCAATTGCGGATGCTGAATTTAAGTGAAATTGACGTTTAAGCGCGCGTTGCGGTCCGAGAGCTCTCTGCACTCTCTCTCTCTCTCTTTCTCTCTCTCACACACACACACATACGCGCGAGTAATCGCGAACACCGGCGAATTCATGTAATTTGCAAGTGACGTGTTTAAAAACCGAAACTAAAACAAAAAGCGGGCCGCAGACTATACGCGGTGCGATACGTAGAAAACTGCGGGGGCGCGCATCGGAGGGCGGTCCAGTGCGGCAAAGAGAGGCTAAAAGAGAGCGAACTCCTGCCTATGGCGGATAATTTAAATCCAACGAAACGAGGCGGACGCGAACGCCGCCGCAGGCTTAATACGCACAGACCATCCCCTCGCACACACCATGAACGAAACATAATGATATTTTTTTTAAATTAACCGTTTAATTTATTTCGCGCATATATTTAATCCGCGCAATATCGGTTAAGTATTAGGATTCGTTTGCGCGAGTATACTCCGGTTTTTGTATAAAATAACCAATTTATTGTACAGCGAATTTAATTGAGGTTTAAATTAAGCTTCGCTTTTATATTTAGCTTCTTTTAATTTAATATCAAATGCTGGAAACTGCACACCTTCGGTATTCTCGTTGTACTTTCGGATTTATTTCAATGAATATTTGACGCAAATATAAATATGGCTAATCTTTGCACTGCATTAATATCGGATTGCAATTATATCTATTATCGATATTTAATTCTCTATATAACATCAAAAGATATTATATTAATAGCATTAATCGCTGCACTTGAAATGCAATCGTTCTCCAGTTTACCTCGTTATAAAATAATGACTGCAATTCGAATCTGCAGTGATTATTCATTAATTTACCAGCAATAACAATATTCAATTTTTCAAGTCGCACAGAGCTCCGTAGCAATTGTTCCATCACCGAAAAATCCAACGTTATTACTCGTTCCGACGAAAACAATAACGACTCGATTTAAAAAAGGTGAAACGCAGTCAGCGGGGATCCTCGAGAAAAAGTGTTATATATATATATATATATATATATCACGCGAGTGGTAGCATCCGCTAGACGCGCGCTTCACAGAAAACGGCGAGAGTAGCAGCAGCAGCCCACATGAGTTTACGAGATGAAATTGAATTTTGCGCAATACGTGCTCTACTTCGTTTGAGCGTAGTAGCAGCCTTCTTCTTCCTCTTCTTTCGGCTTTGTTTTCTCTTTATACTCCACGGCGAAGAAATCATCCCGCTAGTTTTGCGCCAGTTTACAGAGAGCGGCGAGCTTCTGACGAAGAGCAAAAAAAAAAGAAAAAGGGAGAGAGAGAGCTGAGAGAGGCGAGAATAAGAATCAAGACGGGAGAAAGGGTAGTAGCACGGGGGTTGGAACTCTTGATGAAACGCGTCTGACGAATAGAGCAACTAATTGTATCTGAGAGGAATTAATAAAACGCCGCGGCACCGGTGCTACCGACGATGAGGGGGAGGCGATTCTCGATCATTTATTTTATTCTTCGTCATGCCGAAATGCCGTCACCCTTTCTCTTTCACTTTTACACCCTCGTCACTCGTTCCCCGGCTAACCCCTTCTCTTTCGCACTCTCCCGCGACGCAGCTGCGCTTTTTTTGTCTTCTTTCCCCTCTCTCTCTCTCTCTCTCTCTCTCTCTCTCTCTCTCTCTCTCGAGCGCTTCCTTTTTTTTCTTTCGTTCATGGCTTATCTGCTGTTTAAAACAACCTTTTTAATGCATAACCATTGATACAGCGAACTGGAGGAAAGATTGTTCAAGTGTTAATTGCTTATTTAACAATTAAACGAAAATCCAAAAGTCCATCGCAGCCTTTCTGCCACGGCCGTTATTTCACGTTAACCACGAACACGAATCTCGTGAACAAATTTCACTGAAGTCCCAGGCCGCGAAAATTACACGCAGGGAAACATTGAACGCGTGTACGCGAGATGTGCGCCGCGGCCGCAACGCAATGCAAGTCCCATATTACTTCTAGGGGGAGTGGGGCGAAGGCAATTTTTCATAACGCGCGCGAAAATCTGTCTTGTGGCCGGGCCATCTGTCCTTGTTTTCCTCGCGTGCAGGTTCCCTAGGATATACACATACCTACAGCCACACGCTACACTACCGAGCCAGAAAAGTGTAGAGGCTCGCGCGCCGCTTGTATATATACCGCGCGGCAGCAGCCATCCTTTTTCACCCTTCGTCCCTAGCCGAAAATAATGGTCGCGCGCAACGACTCGGGGGGGACGCAAGAGCCGCGTAAAACCAAAAATAATCGAGCGCCTGCTGCTGCCCGCGCTTTAAATCACCCTTTACTCTCCCACCACCACCACCTCTTATCCGCCGCGGCGCGTCCACTCATTATTTACCTTTAATTAGCGGCAATTAGCAAATAATTAATTACGAGACACGCATCCACGAGAGAGAGAGAGAGAGAGAGAGAGGGAAAGCATAGCCTCGCGCCGAGAATAATTATTTGAAAATCGGAAATCGTGTTAAACGGCATCAATGCCGAAATCCGCAAGGCTTAGATAATACAACGTGCACGCGTGCGGTTGTTTGTGACGTATATGCGTGGTAGGAAAGGGATGGTATGGGTGTGTGTAACGGGGCGGCGAGATCGGAAACGACTCGAATCGCTTTGGCAATTTGTCGCGGAGCGCACAAGTAGAGATAGAGATACAGAGAGAGAGAGAGAGAGAGAGAGAGAGAGAGAGAGAGAGAGAGAGAGAAAGCAGGAAAATAGCGTCGCAACAAATTGCATGGAATTCCTATCATATTTCGTCGTCTCTATTTTGGCCTTTCTCTCTCTCTACGCGTAGACACACAGAGCGAATGCCAGACAAGCTTTCTTCCCTCTTCTCTTCCTCCTATATACGCTTACTGCGCTCTCTCGTCTCACTCTCTTTCCGACCGGAAAAAAGAAGGAAAAAAAAAGTAAATAAGCCTTCGCCTTTATTTTCTTCGCTCATTCTTTGCACGGCAGCTCCTCCTTTTATTTTGAGAAATTTATTGGACCAAGTTTAGCGGATTTGCATGTAGCCCGAAGTGTGTTTTGGCAAAATCTTACGTGCGCGCGTGTCCATGTGTGTGTTCCGTATAGGAGGAACAACAAAAATTCCTCCCATATAAGCCTTCGGGGAAATTTATGCCGCTGCGCGATCTGGCACAATGTGCTTTGGAATTTTTAGTGGGGCAACGAATATAAATTATTCCCCCCATTGACCGAAATTAAAGTGCGCCCGGAACATCGGCTCAAATGGATTGAATCATATAGGTTCAAAGTCATTCGCGTATAAATAACTAATTAGCCGTGTAAAGTAGTGAGTTGAACATGTGATTATACTAGAATGTTTTGTCACTGCTGAGGCTCGCGTTCATCAAGCAAATTCACGATGTATCTTGCATCGACCAAACCCCATCGTAATCAGCAATCACGAGTTTTATTCCCCCCCCAAAAAAAAGCGGAAGTTCAGCCTCGCGGACGCGTATCATCAACAACGAGCCCTATGTGCAAGTGTGAGTCTTTTTATATCGAAATATATATATATATATATGAAAAAAAAACACGAAAAATCAAGTCCGCGAGCAGAAATTTCACACAGCTTCCTGATCCTCTCAAATCCAATAAATCTAGCCGTAAAAATTCTGTCAGTTTTTTTAGCGCCCGAGCGCGCTCAAAAAAGCAACACGCATAACAGAAACTCCAACGAAACGAGAGAGACAGAGATGCAGAGAGATAGAGAGAGAAATACAGAGAGAGAGAGAGAGAGAGAGAGAGAGAGGTGAGAGGAGGAGGCGAATCGATTGATACACAGATATAGGGAGTGAAAGCAGGGGGATGAGGACGGTAGTGAACCATTCCGACGCCCCGTTACGTTTTCCATTGCTGACAGATGCATTTGGCAAAAGCGTCGAGGAACCTTCTCGTCACCATCGAGCACCGCCACGCGGTCTCTCTCTCTCTCTCTCTCTCTCTCTCTCTCCTCATCCCCGAGCTCCGCGTCAACCCATTATAAAGTATATTCCCATTGAAGCGGGAGTGCGCGAGCGAGCGATGTGTGCGTGCGTGGGTGCAGAAATTTGAAAAGCACGAAGCCAACAGATTTCCCGAAAGCCCATTTAAGCGATTTGTCACTCGCATTATTGCAGCGATTTACCCACCTCTCTCTCTCTCTCTCTCACTCTCTCCTATGCTATGTCGAGGGAACTTATCGGGACTGAGAGTGTGTATATTTCATGCTCGCTTTCGAACCCCATCACCCTCTTTCCCTGCGTGTTACGATTCGTGTAATTTTCCTCGTTGGTTGGGATGCAGGTTTTGTATATATAATATGGAAGAGATTTGGTGAGCGGACTGGTTATATACGCTTTATTTTCCCGATGACTTTGTTAAGTTTGTTATTTAGATTTCGGAACCGGTTTTGGATATAAGTTCGGAATATGCAGTCGGAAAAGTTGTCTATGCAAATATCCTTGCACCGATAACGGAACGAAGCATCGACTCGATAATAATTGTTCTACCTATGTTATATTTCAAGCATATATTTTCCTTAATATTCGTTACACAAATGTTATTGGAATACTACCAGGCGGCTCTGGCAGAAAAATATTTATCTTTTACAAACAGTCGCTGCTGGGGTCCAGCTATGAAACTCGTCGTAAATAACGCAAAATTTACAAGATCGATACAAATCATTGCCACCGCGCGTCAACACCTGCAGAATCGGCATGGCACATGTATATATAGCCCTACTATTCTCCGCCTTTTGTTATTTCAAAGCTAAATCACGTCTGCGCAAAATACAACTACGACCCAAAACAATTAAAAGCAAACAACGACGCGAGTATAGCGTCCGTGTAAACGCGCAATAACGAAAAAAAAAACAACAAACAAGCAAACCGATGCTCGAGCGCAGTACTGGAAAACCCTTCGGAGAATCTACAATCCATCCTCTCCGCCGTGCGTATCTCTTCATCCCGGCTTTTTGTCTCCCTACTCATGCGTGCATGTCTATGTGTGTGGATGTGTATACATGAGCACGTGCTCGGCCTGACGGAACGGCCAGTATATACCAACGGCAATTACTATAAATCAGAATAGCAGTCAATATTTAATCCTCGGGAAACGGCACTCGGCCACTGCTCTCGGATCTGCACACGCAACTGCAGAGAGGGGGAGACCGGCTATGGCTATGTTCCCTTGGAAAAGAGGATGGATGACGCGACACTGGAGGGAAGATCAGACTGGGGATGCAACAGCAGCAGCAGTAGCCTTCGTCCATTGGTCGCGATACTCGCTCTGCTGCAAAAACGTCGGTAATGCGATGAAATACATTGCGACGTGGCTACGGATGTGCGTACGTTGGCGTGGAGTCGCTGTAGGATGACCGGCATGCGGAAACTCGCCAGTATTGACCGAGTGGGTTAATAGCTGGGATGATTGCCAATGGGAAAAAAGCGGTTAACAGTGATGCGGATGAATGATGACGGGGATAAGGACACTTTATAGGCATAATCATTATTTGCATAGGCTACATATTTATCAAAATTTCTAAGAAATACGCGATCAAGGATGTGAAAAGTGAATTTTTCACGTCGGAGTATATTTAATCACTCAGAATTGAACATAAATTTTATATGTAATTGGCGAATTAATCCCGTATCGATTTTAAAACTCTTTTCTTCGTAAATTCATATATTCGTGCAATAATTCTTTGATGAGTAATGCTGAAAATTTCCCAAGAATATCTTGAGAGAGAAAAAGAATATTTTTAAGAATTTCGATAGTTATTCGTTTTAAACTTTTAAATTCAAATACAATTTGATAAAAGTGATACTTCACAGAAAATGTGTCTTTCTACCTATGGATTTATGAAATAATTTACGGTAGAAATAAACGAAGAAACATTTTTTCCCAAGCGAAACGTATAAAAATCTATTTCAAAAAGAAAGTATCAGTGAAAATAAATAAAAAAGACTTATTTTTTAAAGTAAAGGAAAACCTACTGTACTGTAAATTAATCTGTTGCTGTGTTATTCCGAATTGCTATACTTTGTGAAGAACAACCCGATCAAAACATAGTAGCCATACAACAATCCAAAAGACTTCATCTTGCCTTATACCAAAGATCCAGCAAATCCTCGAAATCCGTCTCTCAGCAACGCACGTTATACGCCCCAACTCTAGCAATAGTCGCAGATACAACAATCCACTATATAGACAGAGAGAGAGAGAGAGAGAGAGAGAGAGAGAAAGCGAGCGGTCACACAGGGGTACGTATAATTGCGATAGTAATAATAATGATGGTGAACAGTGTCACGAAGCGCAATTGCAGTTCTCTCTCTAATAAAGCAGAAGTTGTCCGAGGGATTCGTACCAAGAGAGAGAGAGAGAGAGAGAGAGAGAGAGAGAGGAAGCGCGAGGTTATGACTCGACGGCACGCGAATAACTCCATAGCTCCACCCCCTCTAACCGTGTAAAATACATGATGCTACTTACGTACTTGACAGTGGGTGGCCGTAGCAGCCTCGGTGCGGACACGCGCTCGGGCCCGCAGTCCGAATTAGCTGGCGAAGTTCGTCCGACTGATTGATGGGGCGCGCGTCGTGGAATGCAAAACGCTCGGACAAAGTGATACGGGTTGATTTTCCCATGCTCGCGATGAGCGCTAAACTATTTGGCTATATGTGCGCTCTGTGTTTACTTGGAACAATGTATGAATGTTTTGAAATGGGAGCTTGTGGCTTTGTGCAGGACATGCGATATACTCGGCGAAAGAAACATTTCGGTTTATGCAGGAGCCGACCGTGTTTTCGATACTTTATATTAGTAATGGTTTTTGGATTTGTTTAGAGCATGATGATTTTTTTTTGTTTGGTCTGCTGGAGTTTGTATTTTACTTTTACTGATCGCTCGGTGATTACGTTAAATCTGGTACGTAGCTGCTAAAAGCTATCGAAATTGATTGATTTCGAAATTTTACGAAAATTTCATTACGCGGTATTTCACTAGTTCGCAACTTTATCACTCCCATTTTCATTAATCATGTACAAAGCTAATTTGATCACGAAGTAATTAATGATATTATAAAAATTACATGTTTTGATAGATAGTTATAATGTTAGAGATTTAAATTTTAGATATAGTCTTGTAAACACTGAAAAAATCCATAAAATATTTTTGAGCATTGAATTGTTTACTAGTGCACTATATACCGATCAACTCGATAATACACGATCCGTCTATCACTGTTCTCGTTTTCATCAAGTACAGTGCACATCCTAAAAGCGGAATAACACATGCGCTGTGCGCACAAAATGAGCGAAATAGCAAAGAAAAGAATTCCTCGTAAGGACGTTAATAATCGTTGGGTCTCAACAAAACTCGCGGTTAGCGTCACGCGACACACGGCCATAGTAGTAGGAGTATATAGTAGGTACAGAGGTAAGTCATTGTGGTGGGACCGGAAGAATGGCTTCTCAAGGGTCGCGTCCTGGGGGAAATCAGGAAAGCCAGTGGGCCTCTCGAGGATGTAAAGGGGCGGCCTGCACACGCAGATCTCGCCTATATAGTATAGCGCCAAAGTAGCTTGTCAATAACTTAAATCTCAATCGCAACTTCGCCCTATATGCCGCCACTCGTCGGGTTCTCCCAACTGATTTCTGCGTTTCCACAAATCGACCTCGAGCTCGATGCTGCTCCTGCTGATCGCCTATGCAGAGATGACGCCGCCAAGCTGGTAATATCTCATCTGCGACGATTTTCAACTGACCCGTCAAAGGCTCTCTTCTGATGTTACCTTTTCACGCGCGATTTCGGTAATCTGGATGTATTGAAACTTGACGTTATCCAGCTAACAAATGATAAGAGACATAATTTTTTATTTATGTAATGCATGTGAGTATAAAAGATGTAAAAATAAATTTTGGATTTTACTGTAAGTTAACAAATTTGGTTTTTTATTTATTTATTCCTCAATAACATAAAAAAAAATATTTTTAAAAATGTTGTTTATTAAAAAAAGAATTTTATTTCTTAAAAGTATTCGTGCCATTACTGTAAATTTAATCTAGAGCTTAGTTGACTTTTATAGCTAATATAACCATATACGGCCATATTATCAGCATCATAAACTGCCTGACTGCACGTAATATAAACTCAAGTGTATTTTATTGCAGAAACACTACGTTTTAGATTCGCATGCCACTGCTATGTATACACTTCGAATATTACTCGTTCACTACAAATTACTGTTAATATTACATGGTCTGTATAGTTGATTTTCGTATCTTTTAATTTCTTATAGAACAACGAGTTATTTCTGATCAGCTGCAAACTCTCTTAAAATGAAAATTGCTGAATAATTTTATCTCTAAAATAGAATTTAAAATTCTTGTTTTTCAGTAATCAATGTTATACACGGGTATGCAGAACCAATCGGAGGCGATGATCCAGAAAACCCGGTCGAAGAAGCGACTTTTTCCGAATTCCCATTCCTCGTGTCCATAGGTAAGAAAACTTACAAAGGAAAACCTCTGAGCTTTCGTCAAGGTCACTTTTGTGGTGGATCACTCGTCACCAATAACCTCGTTGTAACATCTGCCCATTGCATCGAAGATGAAAAAAAGGACGATATTCGCATATTGATCGGTGTGTCGGAATTCAATGACGACACGGGTACGGTGTACGATGTTGAAGACTGGAAAACTTACACAGAGTGGGACAAGAAACTGGACTTTTCGGACGATCACGATATAGCTGTTATAAGTGTATGATTATATTTAATAATTTATAAACAGGACTTTTATTGATAAGTTCGCAAAATTATGCATGCGGAAGCGAATGAAAAATTATATATTGTACAGCTTACAAAACCCGTAACTCATCCTGGAACTAGACCAATCCATATATATCCTGATTATATCGACAAAGATGATAATAAAAATCCTAAAATGCTACTAAGTGCAGGCTGGGGAAAAACTAAAGATTACAATACATCGCCGGTATTACTGAAAATCCCATTAAATATAGTTCACCGAAAGCAATGTGAACGGGATTTAACAAACGAAGCTGGAGAAGAGATGGAAATCAGCGTGCAACATATGTGTACTCGATCTCCTAGGAAATATTACCTCAATTGTGTAAGTATACTTGGTTTTCATAATAAATGCATTTTATTAATTTTATATGAAATTTTAAGGGCGACAGCGGCGGACCATTGATACTGTTGACTAAAGGCAAGCAATACCTCATTGGTGTTAATGAGGCTTTTTGTAGAAAAAGTACCTCTAGACTCAATACCCATGCCAGAATTTCTTATTACAGAAAATTCATAATGGCTATGATAAATGTTAATAACAGAAAAATGGATAAATACAAGAAACAAGAATTAAAATAAAATGTTTATTAATCGAATTAAACTTAAAGAATGTAATTCAGTTTTAATATTACAGCGATACGATGATTTTGCTTCGAAAGTTCATCAAGGAATAAATCAATTTTATCTGCTTGCTTGTCTTTTTTGTTAAAAACAATCTTCACTTTTTTATAAATAGTTTTCTGGTTCGTCCACAAGAAAGCCTTTTTTCTCTTGTCCCGATGCTCCTCTAATTATCGATTATTATCATAATCGGGGGAGGGGAAAAGGCAGCCAGGGACAATCCTTTGCGATCGCCGTGACGCAGCCAACGCAACGTAACATCTAATTTCCTTCGTTACGGCGAAATGTTTATTTCTTTTTTGACAAAGCTCAAGCTTTCCGTTCTCTCTCTCTCTCTCTCTCTCTCTCTCTGACAAGCAAATAGATTAAAGACTTATTTGTATAATTGGTATAAACATTATATGTAAAACAATAAATAAAGTTTCGCATAGTTAACATCATCATGTATTCTTAACTCATTGTTTTATTGTAATAAATAGTTTATCTTCATTTTACCGAAGTGATTTCTTTCTAGATTCTGTCTTTCTAGATTTGTCACTAAACCAATAGCTTCTATCACCAGATTTCGTTATTCTCTAGCAAAGTAGATAAAATATATCTCAACACAGTTCTAACATAAATTCCCAAATCATATTATAAATGTAATACTACTAAAATAATGAAAAGGCTATAATTTTCGAAAGTATACACTCGCTCGTTAAGGTGCAGGCATGATTCTGACTTTTGCGATAATTGAGATTTTATACATATTGAAATTTTATCAAACAATATTTGTTATTAATACTAAGCATTAAATCAAGCGCGCAAAACCCAACGCCCGTATATTTCACCGGTTTGCCTTTTTAAAAGAGATATAATCACGATGGGGAATTGACAGGTCATAGATAAAACCAGCTTTTATCCCGTGGATATGCTCAAAAACATCAGAGACGCGAAGTTGAGTGTGCGCGCGCGCGCTTTAAATAATTTATGAATTAAATAGCGCGGGCGCGCGGGCCGAGGCAGCAGCAACTGACGTAGAAATGCCAATCGCATTACCATTAATGAAATGCACTCTAGAAATTACTCATCCGTTACCCTATGAGCAGCAGCAGCAGCAGCCCCGGTACTAGTACCGCAGTCAGTCAGTCGCCTATATATAGTTGGCAAAGTTTTCGTGCAATCCCCGTGATTATAAGCGTGCGCTGCAGCAGCCAGCCAGAGCTCCACTTCGCTTCCACGAGCAGCTAAATTGCTTTTTAAACGACCTATTGCGTAATTCAATCTAATCTAACAGGTCCCGGCTGCTGTATATATACGCTTGTTTTTACGCGTGCGACCGATAGAAGTAAATGGCTGCGCGATGTGTGTATAGTAGCAGTGCGTTTAGGTTTATACGAGTGTCCCCTCGTATATATACGTGATTGAAGAACCAGACGTATAATTTCCATTGATTCGAAAAAATCTGGAATAGACCAGAATTTAAAGTAAAAACTAAACATTTCTGAATGAAAGAATATAACAGAAATTATTTATTTATTATTGAATGCTTTTTGCGTGTGAAAAATTACCTTTCATCTCTTAGACTCTTACAACATACTTAATATTATTTTCTGTGGTATGAATACTAAAGGGCTTAGAATGAATTTGAAGCGAACAGTAAAGTAATACATTTCGACAGTTAAGTATAGCATAATCTAACAAGTCGAACACGTCGCTATCGGCGGATAGGTGCACGTCAAGACACATCCGTAATCCTATATAGCCGCATTCAGTCGAAATACCACGAAATATACGCATATTTCCCGTTGAATATCTCTCCTTCGGCTTCTCGCGCCTTCGCTACATAGTTTCGCGGCCCCTTACTTTCTCTGTGATGACGACAGCCAGATCATATCCGCTAACCCGTTGAGGGCCAAAGTTTCAATTACCGAGGCGCGCATGCGATACGACTTGACTCGCTTTCTCGGATCCGGACTCTATAATGCCCGCGAGAAAGTGAACAAATGCTCGGGTAAGGTATATTTACGTAGCGAGTGCACCTTACAATCGAATATGCGTTTCGAATGGTAATTTTTTACGTCTATAGTAAAATATTGAATGCGTGTACTTTTGGCTCGCAAGCTTCGACTGAAGTACAGACTTTATAATTGTTGTATCGCTTCCTCAGAGAAGAAGCTTCGTATAGGTGAGAAAATTTTTTTTTCCAAAAATACTTAAAATATTTTTTAAGACTTTTGGAACAAAAATTTAGTAATTTGGAGAAATTTTTTTTCGTGTCTGTGTGTGTGTAGATGTATGTATGTATATCTCTGTATCACAAGAATGCATATACAGATTTCAAAGTATAAATATTTGTTTTACTCGGTTTTTTTTGTCACATAAGATTGAAAAATAAATTTTAAGATTCATTGATTCTCTTTTGTTTTATTACAGAAAATTACTGTTTGATTTTTAGTTTTTATCGTTTTTGTTAAGGGAAGTTTAATGTTTAAGGGGACAAGCTGGTGTTGGACCTGTAAAAAAAAACATGCACAATTTGTTATTAACAATTTACCTTCTAATATTTTTTTTTAAATTAACGGGTTCTTCAAAAATATCTTATATATTAGCAATTTTAGATATAGATAGTAGTCATTTGAGAAATACTACTTTTCAATCAAACCATTTTTATTACCTCGCTACTAGTCCAAAACTGTAGTTTTCTAAGTATTCACAGTTCCGTCAACCTACTCGCAACCTGTCGCTGCCTGCTCCCCTCGCTATCCGCCTTCACAACTCATCTATCCATAAGGAGCGGAAACAATAAGCGCGCGACGTATATATATACCGATTGTCCTTTCACATCGCAGAGAGACTTTCATAATACTCAACGATCAATCGTGCAAATTCCTCGCTGCGCGCACGCATATAATTGCTCGACTGTTGCAACTGGGGTGTCCATACGGGGGCGTCCTTCGGCCAAATTATCCCGTAATCAGATGAGGCTATTGTTCAGGAATGAATGCGGTAAGATGAAGCTGACGCTCGCTGCTCTCTCTCTTTCTCTCTCTCTCTCTCTCTCTCTCTCTCTCTCTTGCATACACATGCAAGCCCCGTGGCGACCCGGTGGAGATACATCGAGGAGATAGGGACTACAGCGAGAGAGCGAGAGGGAGAGAGGAAACACACTAGACAAACTGGGTATGAGAGCTGGAGCGGCGAGAGAGAGAGAGAGAGAGAGAGAGAGGCCAAGCAGAGATGCATAATCGTTGAACAGAGGACTCGGCTGCTGCTGTTGTTGCTGCTGCTGCAGCTATGTGTGTGCAAGCAGCCCCTTGCATTCGGCCGAGCGCATTAGCATTGCTGTTTGTATTTTGGACAGAGGGGATGGGCCCACGAGCATTGGACATTGTAATTAGGCACGACACATCGCGCCCTTGGGAGCGAGCAGGCGGCCTCGCTTCGACTGCTGCTACTGCTGTTGGTGGTGGTGCTGCTCACCTACCGTCCCCACTAGGCTTTGCTCTCGCCACGCATAAGCTCTCTCCTCTCTCTTTAGCCCCCTTCCCCCCACCCTTGCGAAGCCCCAACCTCCACTATTATCCTTACCATCCGCTATCAACAATAATTTAGTCCGTTTGCAAAACGTTGCACATTGTTAATATGCATATTTCGATAACGTTATAGAGTCGTTAATTATTAATTCGGTGTTCAATCCGAAGCACTGATTGTTCAAGTGCGAAATCTGTAGATGCGCATTAAAATAAGTATATAATGTTTCTTTCCTTCCTGTGTACTAAGAATCTTGGTCAATGTATATACCCCCGGTACTTTATCAAAGTCGCTCGCAATCACTGACGCACACGCAGGACCATCAACACGAACCATATAAAAGCTCACGAGCATCCATCCGGTGCTCTTGACTAAAGACAGCGAAAATCACATCGAGCGAGCGTTCATCCGCGTACGACAAGCATCGCCGCATCATCGGGCCAGGGCGAAACGCTACAACACACCGAAGCAATATAAGCATCGGACACGACATTCCTATTGCTACGAGAGCTTAATACTCTCTGCGGCGCCGCGGGCGCAGTCGGAAATGACCTCTTCTGTCTCTCTCTCTCTCGATAGGTCCAGTGAGAGAGAGAGAGAGAGAGAGAGAGAGAGGGCCCGAAGTGGCGTTACACGTTTATACCCGTACAGTATAGGCAGTCTATCAGAGATTAGCGGCTTGATCCATTAGGGGGTGATTTAGCCCGCGGTCTCCTGCTCGCGAGTATATATATGTATATACGACGAGGCCGTCGTTCCTCCCTATATATACACGCACAGACACTAGCGAGAGAGGAAATGCCTAAACACTGGACACGCTAGAACAGGCGGGACTACTGCTCGCAAACACACGCGCCCGCGCGAGCAGCCGATCCTTCGTATCATCTGTGCGTCCCAGCATGTCGACCGAGCCCCCCCTGCCAAACGTAAATAGTCTCGCGCCGCGCTGCCCTGCACCGCGATACGCTTGCCTGCGCGCAGATCTGCCGGCGCTTATCTCTGCCTGCGTTCCGTCGCAGTGTGCGTAAGTGCGTGCGTGTGGGGCCGGAGGGGGTTTGCACTGCGCGACCCGGACTCTGGTCGCGCATAAGCAGGTTCCAAATGAAGTATCGCCGTTAGTGTACGGACGGCTGTTTCCAGTTGTGCCCCGCGAGCTCGAGCTAGGCCTCTGTGTATACACGAGCCAAACGTGTATATGCCCGATGACTGAGCCGATCACGCTATTCTTGTGTGTTTGGATTCTGACGCTGAGTGGATTTTCTTTTTACCTCATTACGCTTTTTTCTAGGTTACAATTGGTAATTCGGGAATAGTTGATCGGTAAATTACAATTCGCAGCAATCGTTTCATCGATATCTTGATAATTATATTGATCTGAATGTTTGTTGTGTAGACAGTGATTAAGTTTCGTATAGGAATCAAACGTTTATTCCGATGGAATATCTCGTTCAAAAATCTCATTATATAAATGGCATTACTCACTATAATAAAGTTATATTTGCGACGACAAATGTTTAACCGTCAAACATCGATTTTAATCAAAGCCGCTTAACTATATAGCGAATCGCGCGACACTAATGATCTCGAACTGGGATTCAATAAACCATATCATCGCTCGCTATATTTACTGTACCGAACTATTGAGGGCAACACGTGAGGACACCATAACTTTGAAATGGCCATAGCAACACACGTCAGCGACATTATGCTACGCTATTTCCATGCCTCGATCCCCCTACGATGAATACAAATAATATATCTGACGTAGTGTTACCATTGGGTAGTTTATTGTTATTATTATTCGCTCCATCGCTGCATATAACTATCGATGTATTTACAAATGCGACTTTTACTACTTGCACCGTGGGCTGATAAAATGCGAAAACTTTTTGTTCCTTCAAAATTCGAAAATAAAGAATCTTTGATATCACTAGAAATTGCTTTTCTGATTCGCTGTGCCAAAACTGTACAAGTGTATAGATACTTTTTTTATAAAAAGTATTGGCTTTCCTCCAACGGTTTTATTTTTCTGCCAAATCGCAGATAGCGAATTTTGAAAACGCTCTTACACACTTTCAAGAAGTTCTCGAGCACCAGTAGCAGTATAGCTGTTAATAAAGTACAAGAGACGCGATGCGTCGAGTTTCTCGCTCCTATCGCCATATACGGAAATTCAATGCGACAGAAAAATGATCATTCGAAATTTAGCAGCTCTCGCGGCCATATTCTCCTCTCGGCCTCCTCGCATCATCATCTCTCTCCTCTCGTCGCACACAAGAGGAGGTTAACTCGCCTCTCGCGCGCGCCCCGATATACACGCGAACGGGGGAGAGGCCGAGAGAGAGAAAAAAAGAAGACGAAAACTGCTTGACTCTCTCTCTCTCTCTCTCTCTCTCTCTCTCTCTCTCTGGATGGAGGAGCGTCGGCGGCGGCGGCCGCGACCGATCTCGGCCAGCGATCTTTATTACCGAAAATCCATTACTTTCTCCATTAGATCGAGCGGACCGATCCTTGCTATACCCTCTCTCTCTCTCTCTCTCACACACACACACACACACATATATACACGGAGCCCTTCTCGGGGCATTTTCGTTTAGCAGTTTTTCTTCCGATTCACATCGTTTATGACTCCTGCCCGCCCCGTCGTTTTTCTTCCTTCGCCAGCCAGCCTTCCACCCACTATCTCACACACCTCTCGCGAGAATCTTTTATTCGATGTCGTTCCCCAACGGTATCTACCTATGTAATTCCCTCTCTCTCTCTCTCTCTTTCTCGCTCCCGCACGTTCTTTTTCGAGAAATTTTTCCATCGACGCCTCTATATACCTGCTGTGTAGTCCCTTTTCGGAGACATCTCTCAGTTCGCTCGGGCAGGAAAGGTATATTGGCGGGTGGGGGTGGGAAAGCGATTGCGCGAGCTGCGAAATTCAATGGATTCGGTCCGATGCTTTCACGAAAACTTGATTATGGAGTCTAGTTATGAAACCGGTTTCTATACTGCGGCGTAATTGAAAAATAAGTAGAATCGTACGACAGCGATGTACCTTAGTTGGCCTTTTAGCAGTTATTTTTCTTTCGTTTTCTGCAACGATCAAAAATGATTTTTAAATTATCAAACTTTTATGTATTTTTTCTTTTTAAATTGAATTCTAAATTCGAGTTATAAAACAAGTTTGAATTAGTCTAGTGAAGGTTATTCATTAATCTGACAGACTGTATCAAGATATTATCTACTAATGTTGAAATTGGCAATGTTCTAATTTTTTCAAGGTACAGCTAATATTTTTCGGAAAATACTCCTTTTTATAGAAGAGAGAATTATCTATATTCATGGATAACACCCCTCCTTGAAGCTATTCCAATTTTCAATAAAATAAGCATGAGCTCACGCAAATTCTTAGCGCTTTAATATAGGAAAATATAAAAAGAACTTTAGCGGTAAAATGAAAAGAAAGTACAGAATTCGTGAAAGTATATATCTCGTGACTTTAAGCTCGAGCTTTTAAAACTTCAACTATCTTATTTTATAATCTATAAAAAGAACGACTCTCAAAAAACGATGTTAATTTTTTTTCAGCCGAAAAATAATAACTGTGCTTAAAACCTTTAACCTATTATTTTCACTGCTTGTATTCCTTTCGGATAAGCGATATCAAGATTAATTACGATCGTATTTCATAGCATGATTTAATACGGGCAATAAAAATTTTTATACCGTTTTACATCTTTAACGATTCACTTTAGCCAGCAGCACTTGCCGCGCTACGATCGAAATAAGAAACAAGTTCTATGATTTCCAGACAATTTGGTCGTTGACATATCTTACAGTCGGTTAACAACATAATCTCGTTGTTGAATCCCATTAAACGATCAATACATTAAAATAGAAGAAAATAAAATTACAATTGCATCGATAAATAATATTGGCAAGCTAAAGCGATATAGCTGAAATAGTTGCAGCCTGACTAGACAGAGAGTTATGCACAGTCTCCGCGCAGTTAACCTCGTCGAAGACTCGCGCGACGGATACACCAGCGGCCTGTAAAATATTATGAAAATACGTAATACGCTGATGGCGGTTAGGTCAGGACGACACACAGAGAGCGAGAGTATTCAGGAGCAGCTCACCGACAGAGATTGCGTGGGACGCGCGGGGAGGTGTAGATGTGCGGGCTGCATGCACGTGGAATATCCCCATGCCGCCGCGCCTTTATACGGGATTTTTATAACGTCGGGGGGCGCGCGTTATACGAACCGACCTCGTTGACACGACGATGCTCTGCTGTGCTGGTGGGTATATATCCGTCGGCTCCGAGCAACATCGTACCAACTCCGGAGAGAAGGCTAAAATATACCAACTCGGTAAAAATAGGCACGAAAGTACCAAGTCAAAAAATAGGTAAGAAAGTACCAACTCGGAGACAAATTTTTTCTACTCTAATTTAAGTTGGCAACACGTCGTTACTGTAATATATTAACGCGTGAAAAAAGAAAGTTATGATTCGAGATATTTGTTTTGAATATAAAATTAAAACTTATTTATTATAAATACCAACCAGACATAATTATTGTTCACTCATTTATGCCTTGTTGCCATTTATGATAAATTAGTTTTAATTTTATATTTAAAATAAATATATTTTCAATCATTTCTTCCTTTTTTCATGTGCTAATATTAAAATAACGATGTGTTGCCAACTTACATTAGAGTAAAAAAAATTTGTTTCCGAGTTGGTATTTCTCTTGCCAATTTTTCTGAATCGGCCTATTTTTCTGAATTGGTACTCTTTTGCATATTTTCCTGAGCTGGTACCGTTTCCCCTATTTTCCTGAGTTGGTACCCTTTTACTTTCTCTCCGGAATTGAAACGTTGTTGCTCGGATCCAACAATATTTGACACCAGTTACAGTCGCGGACGAAAAGTACACACACTTTTGTTCTGTTCTTATATTTATCGCGAAAAATTGCATAGGAAATACACGCTTCAATTGCACCCCAAGGCCATTAAAATACTCCGCGAAAAAGCATTTTAGATTTATAATAATTCAACTATCGCATCGAGCGTATAAATGTATAGGCGATTTTGTGTGTGTGTGTGTGTACGTGTAGGTAGAGAGAGAGAGAGAGAGAACTGAAGCGAGGTGAGAGAAATTCGCAAGTGGAACACGAGTTGTGTATATTTTTCAGGCAAACGGCCAGCAGCAGTAGCAGCAGCATCCACGGGGCCAGCGCGACCGACGCCGACGCCTCGGCTTTGCCTCGCCTCTTCCGTGTCCGGTGTCCAGTGCAATTCATTACCTTTCTATTCATCGACATTACGTATGATACCGCTGCTACTGCTGCTGCTGGCCGGCGCCAGACCCGTTCCAAACCATTCCTCTCGCTCTCTTTTCGAGAGAGAGAGAGAGAGAGAGAGAGCACGAGAGGAGGCTGAAGAGAGGAGGGTAAAATATATAACCAAGACCTGGAGAGGCTCGCGCGTTTACGGAGTGCGAATGAAATAGCTTCAAGAGCCCTTGTCATCGGAGAGCGAGATGTGCTTCTTCCCGCCTTATGTATACCGACGTGCTTGCCAATAAAATTCATAGGTTTTCATTTTTATTCGATAATAGATTTTCGATAAGTGCTGCATATTTGATTTTGGACATAGAATCAAAGACTCGACTGAAAAAATTAATCTATACAAACTTTTAACTCTTTATGTATAGCTGACACCAAATGCACTTTATAAAAGGACAAAATTCGTCTAAGCAAGTTCGCGTTACTTCCGAATACACAAAATATTTGATATCCCTTCGGCATTTGCAATGCTTCGAACATAGTTCAAAATTGAAATCTGAAAAAAGGCCCGTAGTTGCAGAGATTCGTAAATTTGTCACTCTATAAACATTGAATTCTTCGTAAATGCCAATACTCCCCAGTCAACGACATCGGAATCGTATTTTACACGCCGCGCTTTCTCTTCTATATACGCCAACTCACAAAAGGCTCTCTCACTCTCTAGAAAGAGAGAGAGAGAGAGAGAGAGAGAGAGAGAGAGAGAGAGAGTTTCATCTATTTTCAATGAACGAATGCGATTCTCTCTAAACGAGACAGAACAAGTGCTTTATCATGTAAAGCGTGCGCCTCGTCGTTCGATTCCGTTAGAGAGTAGGTGCAGAAGCCGAGATGCGCGGCAAGAGGAAGAAGAAGAAGAAGAAGAAGAAGGAGATGAGGAAAAAAGTCGAGCGGAGAGAGACGAAAGGGAAACAGACTGGCGTGCAGAGAAGCTTCTGTCGGGGCGTTGATTTACGACGCGCAGAGCAACAGTAACAGCAACAGCGTCTATCATCCCCTTCCTCCTCTTCTTCTTCTTCTACTTCTCTCTTTCTCTCTCGCGAGCTGGTAGTACATGTACTCGCAGATGCGCACCACGCGAACTTGGCAAAAGTCTACCTCGTGTCACATTAAAAAGTTCGAATGCCGCGCAATCCTATACAAGAAGAAGAGAAAGAGCGAGTGGGAGAACAAAGGGGTGAAAACGGGGGTGGGGAGGAGTCGGAAGAGGCGACTGCTGTAAGACCGTGTGTATACAAGACCTTCGAGCAAACAAACTAAGGCGAGGAAAACATTGATATGCAAATCACTTGCCTTGACAATCGCTTTATGTGAGCTCGTTGCAACTTTTTCCGCTAAATCTTCATTCTCTCACATTACGTCGCTGGAATACAGCTATGCACCGGTGTTTTATAGAATTAACTTCTTACACATCGGCTATGCATGGACATATTTCAGTTACTCGTTTGAACTTTCCGAAAATATCAATACCGTAACTTTTTCGAAAATTGATAATTTCCTTTCGTATCTCCGCAATCGTCACAATATTATTAACTATTGCCACAGGGTAAAAAGCTTGATTTTCGATCGCGCCAAATTTTTCACTCGCTAATTACACTCACAGACCGTAGACAGTCGAGCAAAAGATTCTCAGCAATAAGAAAAGTGACAGCAGCACGAGCGACCCGGAGAGACGCAGCAGCAGCAGCAGCAGCAGCTTTACTTGTTGCACCACGGCTATACGTAGACTAGTAAGACGCGCGACAGTTTCGCCGAAGAAGTTTCCACGAGCACAGCTACTACATCAACCTAGCGCCTCGTATCCCCCCGGCATGATTTTATTTCCTCTTCGTTTCATCATTCATGCGACTTTAACTCGCTCGACAAAAGCGTGGAGGCGAAATTTGAGTTTATATCGCGAACTTGCCGACGGCTCCCATGTATCTTTACGCTGTCTGTTGCCCCTGATGCTGCTGCTACTGCGTTTATTTTTTCAAATTGAACTTGACAAATTGGCGCGTAAATATAACTTGCAGCGAGCTGAGCAAGTAACGCTTTATGTTAATGTCGCGCTCGCGACAAGGACGGTCATGGCTATTGTGGACACTAGGACTGGTGACTTTCCATTCCATGTATTATTTAAGTTGACAGTATAGATTTCTGTTCTCGTTTTTGACTTTACAGGATTTATTAGTACTGATACTTCTATATACACTTGTAATATTGTTACCGACCATTGAATCGAAATTTATAAACAAATGAATCGAACAATTAAAAATAAGCGAATCACTACTTGGCAATCGCCAAGAATTGAAGCATTTTATTTGATAAAGTTTGGATCACTGCAAAAGTTATTCATTTTAAAAACAAATAGTTTGTATTTTTTTATAAGCCAATTCATCACGCTTTAATTATAGATACAATCGAATCAAATTTAATTAAATTATGCTACGCTTCATTACTATTACACTACATTAAATGGAACAAGGCTGAACTATACAGGCTGTTGCTCGAACGCAAAAACTCGCGCTCAGTCGTCAAAAGAGTCGTACTTCTTATTCAAGATAACTCGCCCTATTCGTTTCATCGTTTAATACTTTTCAAAATACTCATCGCATCCGTGTCGCGAGCCATTATATCGCCCTGCTCTCTCGACGCAGAAATAATTATGTTAAGAAGCTAGCAGGTTTTATCGGGCGCGACGGACAGAAGGGAGGAAGGTACGCGCGAGTTCCGACACGATAACGCGCGTTAAGAAATGAAGCAGCATCGAAAGTCTCGTATACAAATATACACAAGGAGAGAAGAAGAGCTGATGCGCACATCCCGGGAGAGAATCGAATGCAGCGCGTGGCAATTAAGGTAATGGAAAGCCGGCGAGCTAGAGCGAAAGCGCCGATGAGAGATATGAAGGAGAAATTAAATCTGGGCGGCAAAATGTGATTGGCTCTCTCTCTCTCTCTCTCTCTCTCTCTTCCGGTAAGTACGCAGCGCTGGACGCTTTCTTTTCGCGCTCTGGCAAAACTGATCTTTAACACGTTTTCCTTACTCCATCGTGAGTAAAAGTTTTTGCAGACGGTTCGGCCTCCTGCTGGCTTTCGCATCCTCGAGCATCACAGCTGGGCTCGACAAAACTGAGCCAGGGAGACCGATATCTGTCTGTCGTATTAACTGCTGCTACCTTTTGCTGTCAACGGCCATTCGGTACATGTAAGCAGACGGGAGAGAGAGAGAGAG